>CAKOAT010828487.1:63249-104266 GCA_932364175.1 Eruca vesicaria subsp. sativa | reverse complement strand
GTAGCCAACATTCGGATGCTCAAACTCTACCTGAAGAGACACCAGTGGGGCGTAGGGGGAGAAGAAAATAGACTCCAGCCGATGATGAGGTCCTTGTCAGTGTGTGGCTTAACACTTCTAAAGATACTATTGTTGGAAATGAACAAAAGTTAGAGACGTTCTGGAAACGCATTGGAGAATACTATGCAGCAAGTCCTCATGCTAGAGCTAGTAGTGACAAGAGAGAGCATCTCAACTGTAAGCAGAGGTGGCACAAAATCAATGAACTCACAAACAAGTTCCGTGGCGCCTTTGCAGCTGCAGAGAGACAAAATAACAGGGGTCAGAGTGAGAATGATGTTCTGAAGATGGCTCATTAAATCTTCTACTCTGATTATAACCTTAAGTTTAACCTTGAGCACGCATGGTGTGTGTTGAGGTATGAATAGAAATGGCGTACACTCAACACTTCTAAAGCCAGTGGCAGTGCAAAGAGGAAAACTGGTGAGGACGTTTCCCAAACTTCAAGCACCAATGTTGGTGATGAAGAGATACGGCCTGAAGGTATCAAGGCTGCAAAAGCTAGAAGGAATAATGGTGGAAAGGGAAAGACTGATGTTGATTATGACCGCATTTGGGAGATGAAGAAGGAGGATTTGGCGATGAAGGAGAAACTGTCAAAGCTGGCAATTCTAGACACTACTTGCTAAGAAAGAAACACTAAGTGAAGCTGAAGAAGTTGTCAAGAATAAGCTACTCCTCCAATATATATGAGTTTAGTGTTTGTACTTAATAATGGTGGTTTCAATGTTTTATTTGTTTTTTTTTGCTTCATTTTAATTTTGAAGGCTTTCCACTTTTATGAATTTAGTTCCTGGTTGGTTCAGTGACTTCTATGTTATAAATGCTTCAGTGGTTGTTTCATATTTTTCATGTTAATGTTTTTTGCCTTTATGAATGTTATTCGTGGTTGTCGCACTGCTTTACTCTGTTAACAATGTAGCATTGCTTTAATTCTATTTTTTTATCTATGTAATTTTTTAAGTTAAGTAAGCTATGGGACTTGATTATAGCTATAGCCAGCCATCAGAATCAGAGGAGTATGGTGGGAACACATTAGAGTGGCTACAATGAAACATAAGAGTTGATTTTTCGTGATCAAGCAGAGACAAGCTACAATTTTCCTGAGCCGCTTTAGTACTCTCCTCAACCTGAGGTTGAGTTTGAATTCCCGCAGACATGCTATTGTGGTGGTCAACCTCTTCTCGCAACTTGTAACAGCCGAAATGATCCAGGTAGAAGATTCTACACCTTTGAAAATATTGATGATGGAGAGTGCAGTGTTTGGAAATGGTGGGATGTTGTGGTTATGAAGGAGATGAGAGCAAGGGATAAACATACATTTGAACTGGCTGAAATGGTAGATTATCTTACCATTATGAGTGACTATAAGACAGAGAAGAAGCTGGCCAAGCTAGAGATGATTGTTTCTGAGCTAGGTAACAAGAATTTAAGGTTAACCAATCGGTTTGAAATGGTTGTCGGTGTAGTGGTCGTTGTTTTAGTGGTAATAGGTATGGTGGTAATGTTTAAGTAAATCATGTCGGATGTGTAATGTGGTTCATGATTTAGTTGGTGTTGTAATGAACAGTAGTGTTTATTTTGTGGTAGTCTGTAATGTGTTATCATCTCGGATGTGTAAGGACAGCAATGTGTAATCTGTGTAATCATGTCGGTAGTGTTTATTTTTTGGTTGTCGGTAATGTGTCATGACTGCAATGTAGAGTGACTGTAATGTATCAGCACATGGCACTCTTGTATTAATATGGTCTTCTCTGAATGTATCACAAGCTTGATATATAAACAATCCGTGACCTTTTTACTATGTGTTTGCAAAGTAGAATATGGTCTTGTCTTCATACAAATAATAACCCATGATCCCTTTGATTTAAGAAAGACCACAACAAAACAAGCTAGTGTCACAAGCTGTTGGACTTTGAACAAAATAAGCATCACAAGAGTTTCATAGGAAAAATAAATATCTACACTTATTAGCCTATAAGTATGAGTCAACTTCTCTCGTTACACATATACAAATCATCCGTCTTCAACTCTCTTTGAAATCATTTTCTCTTTTTCTTTTCATGTAAAAATGGCATCTTTTCCCTATTATCATTACCACAAAGATGATGATGATGCATTTGCATCCCTATCTGAAGAATTATTATAAATCCCATATATTATTTCTAAACCAAAAAAGTAAATAAATGTATTTTTATTGAGAGAAACTGGGAAGAAGGCCACATAAAGCTCTAAAATGATTATTTTTCTGAAACTCCTACATACCCTCCCAATATATTCCGACGACGGTTTCAAATGAGCAAGCTATTGTTCATGCATATTGTGCATCGTCTCTCAATGAAAGTAGAGTATTTCGCTCCAACACAAGATGCAGTTGGAAGCTCAAGTCTATCACCGCTCCAAAAATGCACTGCAGCAATTCGTCAATTGGCATATGGTGGTGGGGCTGATACGGTAGACGAATATGTCCGACTTGGTGAAACAACAGCTCGAAAATTCTTGCACCCTTTTACCGTCGGAATTATCCACTTGATTGGTGATGAATACCTGAGACGTCCAACATCGGAGGATCTTGAAAGACTACTACATATTGGAGAAAAACATGGATTTCTCGGGATGATTGGAAGCATCGACTGTATGCATTGGGAGTGGAAAAATTGTCCCACCTCTTGGAAAGGTATATATTCACGAGGAACCGATAAACAATAATTGTGTTGGAGGCCGTAGCTTCATATGACCTGTAGATATGGCAGACGTTTTTGGATTTCCAGGTACTATGAACGATCTTAATATTCTTGATCGATCACTTGTTTTTGATGACATTATTAACGGAATAGCTCTGAAAGTCAACTTCAATGTCAACGGAAGGAAGTACAATTTTTCCTACTATCTCACGAATGGTATTTATCCGGAATGGGCGACATTTATTCAATATATCCGACTACCACATGGTCCAAAAATTATATTATTTGCTAAAACCCAAGAATCTGTCTGAAAAGATGTTGAGCGTGCCTTTGGAGTCTTGCAAGCTAGATTCACCGTTATAAAAAATCCCGCTAATTTATGGGATAAATCCAAGCTAGCAAATATTATGAGCACATGTATCATACTCCATAATATGATTGTTGAAGATAACGAGATTCACACACTCAGTATGACCTTTCATCGTTCCAACACGGAGAAGATGTGGATCTTTCTTTTTTCGTCAAGATGCCTACTGAGCTTTTCAATACACTTGATCGTCGAGCAAGAGTTCGGGATAGACCAGTTCATAAACAATTAAAACTTGATTTGATCGAAAATTATATGGGATAAATTTGGGATTGAAAATTAACATTTCATGTTTAAGTTTCTATGAACTGAATAAAAAGTTACTTTTTGCAGTTTTAATGTTTTTATTGTAATTTTTTTTCAACTTTGTAATTTTTTTTCTAACTTTGTAATTTTCTTATGTTTTCTATTTTAATTAATGTTATATGTTTTATTTTAAAAACATCTTTATATGTTATATCTTATTAAAATAAATAATTAATTTACTATTTTACTAGGAACCAACAAAAGTATCTACCAATAATCTACACTTTTACTCATGTATTTTAACTTTGTTTCTTAATCTTCATATATTAATAAAATGTGCTAAGATACTAAATTTTGGTCCAGCAATAATGTTGCTCTTAGAGCAGCTGCAACGCAACATCTTAGAAAAAAATCATTAGCCAAAATTTATTTTTATAATATGTGGGACCCAATTTTTTTAAGAATTTGTGCTGTCATAACCTCTTGCATGCCGTAGTTAAGGATCAATTCACTACCGAGCTCGTCACTGTGAACGGGTCCCATTGCCACGTGGGATCCCGTGATTTGCTCCTTTTTTAAAAAAAAACTGAAGAAAATAAAAAGAATATAAAAACTTACCTTGGTTATCGAGTCCGTGGGGTTTGGCGTTGCAGCTGCTCTTATATCTCTTATTTAAGAGACGGTTCTTAGCTTTTCTTAGTTAAAATCTAAGAAAAGTTAAGAATCGTCTCTTAGCCAAAGTTTAAAATCTCAGTTAAGAGACTGAGGTTAATCATGGTCTCACGATGGTGTTCTTAGTGGAAGTTAAAAAAGTTAAGAATTAAGAAATCCCATCCTAAAAATTTTGGATTAATCATGCTCTTATTAATACTTAGTAGCCAAGTAAAAGTCTGATACTTACAGGCTACACAATTAACATACTCAGTCTTTGAACAAGTAAAGGAGATGAAGCAGTAGAAGAAGCAGAGCAGAACGGATAAGTTTTGGGTTTCTGCTGAGGTGGTGAGGTCACGGCCGTCATAGAAGACAGAGGCCTTGTGGGGTTTCTAAGTAGAAATGGGTTGAGAGTTCTTGGAAGCTGAAGTCATTGTTCTCGCCAGGAATGAAAAATTAGTATGAAATGGTTTATTATATTTATTTATACTTAAAAGGCCATTAGAGTAGAACAAAGCCGCATAAATATAGTCTATTTGGCCCAAGAAACCAGTGATTAGTGCTTCTGACCTAGGTTTATATTCTACCTATATCAAGTGTAGTGACCTGCGCCATTCTCTTGTGATACCTCACGCCTCCTTCTTCTCAAACTAAAGGTTTCAGCTCTCAATAGCATAATAATCCTCTTCTTCTTCTTTTTTTCTGGACCTAGTTAAGCAGATCAGCATGGAAAGAGTAGAGTTGCCACAACTTCACCAGCATCCATTGATACCTTTCAATCGCTTTGCTTTTAGTGCGTGCAAGGTGTGCGGCCATTTATTTAGCGAATATAATCTTAGCATTCAGGGAGGGTACCGTTGCAATGAGCTGGGTTGTGAAGATGCTGTGTTCCACAAAGAGTGTTTCAAGCCCTTAAAAGAGATCAACCACTCTTTCCATCCTGACCATCCTCTCAAACTGATCATCCCTACCTTTCCCTTACAAGATTCCCAACTCCATACATGTTTCTGTGGAAACAGTTTCAAAGTTGGTTATTGTTGTTCAGTTTGTGATTTCCAGTTGGATTTGGAGTGTGCGACGAGACCAGAACCACTTGTTCTTCCTGCAAATTCATACGGACATGAGCATCCCCTCAAACTCGTCTGTGATTCTTACGATAAGGAGCCGAGTTTAGAATTTTGCAAAGCATGTGTGAAATATGTAGTACACCAGACAATTCCTTATTATAGATGTCAAGACTGTGATTTCGTCATCCATGTTGATTGTCTTGATTTGTTTCCAGAAGCAAATCATATTTTCCATCCCCAACACCCACTCAAGTCATTTAGAGGTCAAATCCCTGATTATGCAGACAAAATTTGTCTTCTTTGCCAGAGCAAGTTCGATCAAGAACAACATACCCAACTTCACCACTGTGATGTTTGTAACTTCAGCATATGCAGAGAATGTATAAGGAACCCACCACCTATTGATGTTGAATGCCTGAAGACACATGAACATCGACTTCATCTTGTTCCAAGACGTATTGAATTCACTTGCGATGCTTGTGGGACGACTGGTGACCGAAGTCCTTATTTCTGTCTTCAGTGCAATTTCATGATCCATCGAGAATGCATCGATCTACCACGCCTCATATACATCAACCGCCATGATCACCGTATCTCTTACATCCCTCGCCTTGGACATGGAGAGTGGAAATGCAGAGTTTGTCGTAAGAAAGTGGATGGATTCTATGGAGCTTACACTTGTGCCAAATGTCCTAGTTTTGTTGTTCATGCAAGATGTGCAACAGACAAAAAAGTATGGGACATGGTTGAACGAGAAGGGACAACAGAAGAAGAGGAAATTGCACCTTACGAGGTGATCAGTGATAACACGATAAAGCATTTCAGCCATGATCATAACTTACATCTCAACAAGGATGAGATCATTCTATCTGAAAGCACACTGTGTATGGCATGCATCTTCCAGATTGGTGAAGAACCGTTCTACATTTGCAAGCAGCAGCAATGCGATTTCATTCTCCACGAAAAATGTGCAAACCTTCCACGGAAACAGCGTCATGCGTGCAGCAACCTGCCATTCACACTGCGCACAGATTCTCACTTCAAATTTAAGTGTATGCTTTGTGATCAGTACTCCACCGGTTTCTGGCATGAATCTGGACCTTATGTGACTATAGATGTACGATGTGCCTTGATTTCAGATTCACTTGACCATGTAAGCCATCCACATCCTTTATACTACTACCGTACAGTCAAATGTTGTTGTAGTAGATGTGAGGAAGGGGGATACTTTTGCTTTCGTTGTGATGAGTGTGATGACTATATGTTGAACGGCAAGTGTGCTCTTTTACCTGAGAAGGTAATGAAAAATAGATACGATGATCATCCTCTCTTCTTGTCATATGTTGACATGAATGTGGATGAAAAATATTGGTGTGAGTCATGTGAAACAAAAGTGAATCCAAAAGGAAGGTATCTATACATGCAACGACTGCGGAGTCGTTTTCATATTTCATGCGTTTTTGGAGACTTCTCATACATCATGCCTGGAACATTTATTTCTGTTGCCTTGGGCTTTATAGATGTATATAACAGGGACGGTTACATGACAAGCTCCAATTACGAAGTGGTGTCCAACAACTCTATTTGTAGACCAGTTTGCTATGGGTGCAACTCTCGATGCAAACTCCCTTCGGTTCTTAAGGTTTCCGATGGCGAACTTGTTGTATATTTTTGCTCTTTAAAATGCCGACACCACTCTAAAAGTGATAAGGCATATATATTTTCATTAATAAAAACTCTGTATCATTGTTCTAATGGTAGTTATAATTATGCTTTTAATCAAATACAAGTTTATATCAAACGGTGTCTCGCCTGAACACTGGTGGCCCTACGCTGAGAAAATTAACATGAAGGCGAGTAGGATAATACTGATACTTATCAAAAATCATTCTCTGCCGAATTTTTTTCTTCTTTTTTTTTTGGGTAGAGCTGATATGTAACCTTGTGGCACAAGGATGTAAATCTTTTGGAAATGCATTCTTGCAGCCACATGTCTTTATATAGACTATGCTCAAGGAAGGAGACTACCTGGGGAAAGATTTCAATGATTGGAGAACATGGTTGAGGGCGAGCTTTTTTATATTTTATAAACGTGTGGAAAATTGAAGATGAGGAATAACAGTAATCACTACAGTACTTTGAAGGAAATTCTTTATGCAAGAGATGGTAGTTTTATAGGATGGTAATCACTACAGTACTTCGAAGATTGTTTCTATATTTCCTACCATTTTACCCAAAAAGAATTTCAAAACCATTATAGGAAAGAATGAAGCAAAGTTACAAGTCTTGTGTAGTGGTTATCTTCGTGTAAGAGATTTTATACAGTTTCCTCTTCGGCTTGATCTCTCAGAAACATCTATACATCCGGAACACAAGCGACGTACGGCTCCCATTCATCGTCTTTGCATCTAAAAAACTAAAGAGCATGTGATTGCTTACCTCAATTAGGTGAAGATTAGATGCTCGACTTAGCAGAACAAAAGCAAATTCCCCAATCTGCGCAAGCCACATTCCAACCTATTGACAAGAAAACTGTAAGGCCTCTCACAACGAAAAGGTTTGGAGCAATGTGAAAGCAGGCAAAAAGAAAAGAAGGGTTCACTTCTTACAAGTAATTTTGTTATTGTATCCAAATACTTTAACAACGATTGCAACTACCACGGTCTTTATCACTATCACCAGTAACAGGGCTGCGACCAGAATATCAACATGGTTCCACAAGAAGTGCATATGTATCAACATGCCAATACTAGCCAGGAACAGCGCTGCAAAAAGTTTCTGATGGGTTCCACCTGAAAGAGAGGCACAGCAAGGATAAGAACAGCTCTATGTGGCCAAAAAGGTAAATGCATTTCATAAAGTCAGAAATAGATATATATAGCCAGAAAGACACTTGCAAGTTGCAACATAAGAGTGTCCAAAGAAAAATGTGAAAAGATCCTCAAGTTCGAAGGAGTCAAACTTGACTTCTTACTTGTTCAAGAGTATGCTGGGCGAGATCAGTTGTTGAGATGACATATGTGCAAACAGCCATAGATAAGACTAAACCCACGCAACAAGCAAAAATAAATGCTACAGCGGCCGAATACCTGCAATGAAGAAGCAGCTAAGTCAACCTATAGGAGGATAATTATGAGTTATGTTGAGATAGACTTAAGTTATAGATAATGATGTATTTATAATATATTTAGGAGTTGGAGTTATCTAGACCAGAGGTCGGTAATACGTTGTGTATATAAGCTCAAGAGTACAGATCAATAAGAACAACTTTTCCATTTATTTGATTCTTATATTTACATGGTATCAGAGCATCGATCTTAGAAAGTGATTGTTCAAAGAATTTGTAAGATTCTAGCTTCGCTATGGCAGACGATGGTGAGGGAAAGTCGATTGTTGAAAAATCAAGTGGAACAACGATGGTGATATCACCGTACTCGTTGTTTAGCTCCGATAATCCGGGAGCGCTGATTACTTCTGTTCAATTGAAGGGAGATAACTACAATGAATGGGCGTTGGAGATGATGAACGCTCTTCGAGCCAAGAAGAAGAATGGGTTTGTTGACGGAACCCTACCTAAACCGACGGAAGATAGCTCCGACCTAGAATCGTGGCTTAGTGTCAATTCGTTGATTGTAGGGTGGATTCGATCGTCCATCGAACCTCGAGTAAGGTCTACGGTAACATTTATCACTGAGGCTCAGAAGTTATGGGATAATCTAAAGAAGAGATTTGAAGTTGGTAATAAAGTGCGGATTCATCAATTGATGGAACAACTGGCTTCTTGCAGGCAGAACGGACAAGCGGTGATAGACTATTATGGTCGACTGGCTGTTATGTGGGAGGAACTACAGACATATCGACCACCTCCAGCTTGTACGTGTGCAGCAGCTGCGGTGTATGAGAAGGAAAGAGAGGACGAGCGAGT
The DNA here is from genome assembly GCA_932364175.1 of Eruca vesicaria subsp. sativa. NCBI lineage: Eukaryota > Viridiplantae > Streptophyta > Magnoliopsida > Brassicales > Brassicaceae > Eruca > Eruca vesicaria. Next base: position 95,263 of record CAKOAT010828487.1, on the reverse strand, counting down.
TCATCAATTTATCATGGGGTTGGATGAATCTCGTTTTGGGAATGTTGTGACTGCCATTATTGAAGCTGACGAGCTAGCTGATTTGGGGAAAGTATATGCTAAGGTTATTCGAGAAGAAGCACGTTTAAACTCAGCAAAAGCAAGAGAAGTAGTTCCACAAGAAGCTGTTGGATTTACGGCTCGTCAGGAGGTAACAGCTCAGAAGGATCAAAGAGATACACGAGAGTCTGGTGGAAATACAGTGAGGAATGAGAATGGCAATCTTAACTACGGGAACAGAGCAAGGGATCGCGTGTGCTCAAACTGTGGCAAGACTGGTCACGAAAAGAATAATTGTTGGCAGATAATTGGCTATCCGGAATGGATGAATGAGAGACGTGGAAGAGGGTCAAGTCGAGGTCGTGGTGGTCCAAACACAAGAGGAGGAGGACGTGGTGTTGCGCATACAGCACATGCCACAAACTCTTACGGTGCTGGAGGTTCTGATCTCACTCCGGAGCAGTGGAAGGCTATCACACAAATTATTAACGAAGGGAAAGCAAGTTCTCAGTCTGAGAAACTTTCTGGTAAGAATATTGGTGATGTAATAATTGATTCTGGAGCATCGCATCATATGACAGGTGATGTGAAGCTACTAGTGAATGTAAGGAAAACTCAGCCGTGTGTAGTTGGGTTTGCTGATGGTGGAACTTCTACGTCAGTTGAGATGGGTGATATGCTACTAACAGATAGCATCTCACTTAAAGATGTGCTTTTCGTACCAAGACTGGATTGTACTCTGATTTCTGTGTCAAAGCTGTTGAAACATAGTAACTGCTTTGCATTATTCACAGATACTATTTGTATTTTGCAGGACCGTTCTTCGAAGACTCTGATTGGAGCCGGTGAAGAACGTGGTGGGGTTTACTTCTTTAAAGATGTTCGAGTGGCACGAGCTAGCAGAGCAGTTGGTGACAGCGAACAAGTTCTGTGGCATCGACGACTAGGACATCCGGCTTTTGGTGTTTTTGCTTCTTTACATGAGTTTTCTGGTGTTTTGAATAAGGCTTGCTCTAGTCCGTGTGACGTGTGTTATAGAGCAAAGCAAACAAGAGATGTGTTTGGTGATAGTATTAATAAAACAAATAAGAGTTTTCAGATTATTCATGTGGATGTTTGGGGTCCGTATAGAGTACCTGCATCGTGTGGAGCTTCTTATTTTCTGACGATTGTAGATGACTACACCAGAGCCGTATGGACATACCTTTTATTGGCTAAATCAGAAGTGAGAAAGGTGTTGCAGAGATTTTGTGCGTACGCAGAAAATCAGTTTGGTCAATCGGTGCAGACAGTGAGAAGTGATAATGGTACGGAATTCATGTGTTTATCAGGTTTCTTTCAAGACAAAGGAATTGTTCATCAGACCTCATGTGTGGACACTCCACAGCAAAATGGCCGAGTTGAACGAAAGCACAGGCACATCTTAAATGTGGCAAGGGCACTGTTGTTTCAGGCGAAGCTGCCTATTAAGTTTTGGGGTGAGGCCATATCTGCTGCAACGCATGTAATAAATATGACACCTTCCAGGATATTGAAAGGAAGTTCACCATACGAAAAGTTATTTGGTTCTAGGCCTTCGTATGGTATGTTGAGAGTTTTTGGTTCACTTTGCTATGTTCATAGACGTAATAGAGATAAAGACAAGCTTGGGGAAAGAAGTAGAAGATGTATTTTCGTGGGATATCCGTTTGGAAAGAAGGCCTGGAGGGTCTATGATCTCGATAATGAGGAGTTTCTTACATCAAGAGACGTGAGTTTTCATGAAGACGTGTTCCCTTATGCTGAGAAAAATGTTCGTGTCCCTACTGCAGAGAAGTTTACAGGGTCACCTGATGATGATTGGATATTGGATATTACTACAGACGACAGGGGGAGTAAAACTAAACATATTGGTGAAGCATCGCAAGCAACTGAAGAATCAACTGAAGCTGCAGTTATTTCCCCTGTTTTATCTGCAGTGGAACCTGTATCAGAAGCACAGCAGAACGAGAATCAACCAAGCGAAACTGATAAAGAAATTGAGACTGAGACTGAAGTTGTGACTGAGTTGGGAAGAGGTTGCAGAGAAAAGGTTCCGTCTGTAAAGCTGCGTGACTATGTGAGCTACAATGCTCAGTATTTGAAGGAACCCCATCACGATCATCACGCTTCTTCGTCTCAATCAGGGTCTTCCTCGACGGTTCAAGGTAACACACCTTATCCTCTTGCAAATTACATATCTGATGAATATTTTTCTTTGGAACACAAGTCCTTTTTGGCTGCTGTGACGTGTGGAAGAGAACCAAGAAGTTACAAAGAGGCAATGCAACATGAGATATGGCGCAACTCAATGAAAAAGGAAATAGATGCTTTCGAGAAAAATGGCACTTTCAGCGTTGTGGACTTACCGCCTGGAAAGAAAGCAATTGGCAACATGTGGGTTTACAAAAACAAGTACAACGCTGATGGTACGTTGGAAAGGGCGAAGTCTAGACTGGTTGCGTTGGGAAATAAGCAAGTAAAAGGAAGAGATTTCAAGGAGACTTTTGCACCTGTTGCAAAAATGACTACCGTGCGTTGTTTATTACGTGTGATTGCAGGGAAAGGGTGGATTGTGCATCAGATGGATGTTCACAATGCCTTCTTGCATGGTGAACTCAAAGAAGAAGTGTATATGAAGTTGCCACAGGGTTTTCAAGCGTCTGATACGAATAAGGTATGCAGGCTGCACAAAGCGGTTTATGGTCTAAAGCAGGCTCCAAGGTGTTGGTTTGCTAAGTTGACAGATGCATTGAAGAAGTATGGCTTTCAGCAATCATGTGCCGATTATTCTCTGTTTATGTATTCTAAAAATGGAGTTGAGCTTAGGGTGCTGATATATGTAGATGATTTGTTGGTGTGTGGGAACAGTGCGAGGATAGTAGACAAGTTCAAAGACTACCTAAGCAAGTGTTTTCACATGAAGGATTTGGGGAAGCTCAAATATTTTCTGGGAATAGAAGTTGGACGTGGTGGAGAAGGATTCATGCTTACTCAGAGGAAATATGCTTTGGATCTTATTGAGGATACTGGTCTACTTGGAGCAAAACCAGTACCTACTCCAATGGAACAGCATCATAAACTTGCGTTGGATACAAGTTCTTTTCTTTCTGATGCAGAGAAATATCGACGGTTAGTTGGGCGCTTGATTTACTTGTCAATAACCAGACCCGACATTTCGTACCCGGTTCATATACTTTCCCAGTTCATGAAGGCGCCTAGAGAGATACAATGGGAAGCAGCGCTTAGAGTGGTAAGATACCTTAAAGGCACTGCAGGTCAGGGGATTTTAATTAGTTCAAGAGAAGATCTTAGCTTGTCAGTTTATTGTGATGCTGATTGGTCGGCATGTCCAGTTACTAGAAGATCCTTAAGTGCATATGTAGCATTGGTTGGTGGTTCACCAGTATCGTGGAAAACAAAGAAACAGAAGGTTGTGTCACACTCGTCGGCAGAGGCTGAGTACAGGTCCATGGCTCAGGCAACTCGAGAGATCAAATGGCTGAGGCGTTTGTTATTTGACTTGGGGGCAAAACAGTTGAAGCCATCACAGTTGTTCTGCGACAGCAAATCTGCGATCTATATAGCTGCAAATCCGGTTTTTCACGAGAGAACAAAACATATCGAGTCCGATTGCCATCAGGTCCGAGACGCGTTACAAGATGGGATTATCACAACGGTTCACGTACGAACTCATGAGCAGGTGGCAGATGTTTTGACCAAAGCGCTTGGGCGAGTGCAATTTGATACATTGTTGTCCAAGTTGGGAGTGAGAAATCTACACCTTCCCAACTTGAGGGGGAGTATAGGAGGATAATTATGAGTTATGTTGAGATAGACTTAAGTTATAGATAATGATGTATTTATAATATATTTAGGAGTTGGAGTTATCTAGACCAGAGGTCGGTAATACGTTGTGTATATAAGCTCAAGAGTACAGATCAATAAGAACAACTTTTCCATTTATTTGATTCTTATATTTACACAACCCAATGGCATTATTTTCATGATTCATACACAAAAACACTACTCAATTGCTATTACTACTTAGAAACTAGAGCATACCGAGACTGTTATCCCACTCAAGCACATGAACAAAAATATTTGAAGAAAACCTCCTGGACTAGCTAATGCACGAAGCTGCGACCACAAAGTACAATAAGTCTATGACTGTCTCAAAAGTTTCAAAAAAACAAATAAACCAGAAAAATGCAAACCTTTGCTGCATAAAATTCTAACCCTAAAGCAAAGAGGATGAAAGATTACAGCAAACTGAGCTACTGTTTCAACCTGTGCTCAAGTCTTTGTCTACCATAAATATAAACACGCAATCTCTTACTCATGAGAACTCCCTTTGAAATGTAATATGAAGGCATAGAGAAGGAACTTTGGAGCACTAAAGCTGATGTAAGTTACCTGCACCATTTAACGTTGAGAAAGGGTATCAAAATAAACATGGACGACAATAACCCAAGAGAAACCAAAAAAAGAAAAGGAAAGTAAGTATGCATAATATGACAAGTGCTGCTACAGGAACATATAAGATATTTGGATAAGCGGGACAAGTGGATGTCACATAAGTTTAAGCAGGAGAATGATAAGCAGATAAAAAAAGATCAAGCTAGGGATGCCAATGATGTTAGAAGCCAAGAAAATAAAAGAGACAATCTTGAAATGTCAACATCAGGTTTATAAAAAGAGGTTCTTGTTCTTACTGTAACAAGGATCAATATGAGGTTCTCTAAGTCGGTTTCTGTTTCTACTGTTTTCTAGTCTTGAGCTTAAGTATCTGAGGAATCTCCTTATTGAATGGAGTGGGAAAGAGCATGTATCTCAACTAGGTGTAATTGGTAAATGGCTGCAACTGAAGGCAGACATGAATGATGGAGTCCGTGACAAATGCTTACGCTCAGATATATGGTAAAAAAAATGTCTAGAAACTACTAACAACAGTGATTTATGGGCTTAAATGAGCAAAGATGAGACACCAAAAAAAGGGTATGGATGGGAGTGAAATATCAATGGGTTAATGAAGCAGGAACCATGCTGGACGGAGCTACAAGGAAGATTTGAAAATACTGGCTCAACTTAAGTATCACTGCAAACAAGGTTATGGACAATCAAGCAATCATACACTATACATGATGATCAGTCTGAAACTGGACAGATGGATGGTGGTCTTGAAGATGCAATGCTCATTCACCTGCTGCCTGAAGGGAGAACGCGCTAAGGGCATATATAGAGATTTTTGAACTCAAAAATGACATGTATAATAATATAAATAATTATAATTTTTTTTAATAATTATAATTGCATTGTATTGTTGATGTATTTCATGATTTTTTGAAGTAGGGGTGGGTATTTCATAATCTACGCGTAACAAACAAACACACGCATAGACCTCTTGACGCAGACTCAATCAGAATCTGACCATAGCTAGTGGGCTCACTTGCTTCTCTCTCAGTTGATCGGTGGCTCTTCCTTCTCCAAAAATACTCGCCGGAGCTGAAAGCGTTTTATCTTAATTTTTTTAACTTAAAACTAGATCTCAACCCGCGCAACCGCGCGGGTATTTGTTTTCATTTATTTTTATATAAATAGTTTTTTACTTCTAAATTGGTATATATTATATAAGGTGTGTATATCGATAGTATAGATTAATTATTGTTAGAAAATGATGATTTTGTTATTTTAAAAATAAACTATATAATTTTTAAAGTTAACATCAAAAATATATAAATAATTAACTTATACTATTACAATATTAAATTATATAAGTTTAATTTAAACATGTATTTTATTATAATATCTATAAATCCAATGTATCATCTAATTTTTATTAGCCCAATAAAAATTTCTAGTAAGCCCAATAAATATTATTAGTGAATCTAATAAATGTTACTAATGATTGAATAATGTAATGTTATAAAATCTGTTAGATGTTCCATTTTAAAATATCACACATGAAGTGAAGTCATGACTTCTCTTTTAATATATAAGATGGGCCATTAAAGTAAAACAACGCAGCATAAATAATCCAATTTGGCCCAAGAAACCAGTGATTAGTGCTTCTGACCTAGGTTTATCTTCTAACTTCTATTAGTGACCTGCGCTCTTTCACCATTCTTTTGAGATACATCACGCCTCCTTCATTTCAGCTCTCAATAGCATAAGAATCTTTTTTTTTAGGGTCCTAGTTAAGCAAGTCAGCATGGAAAGAGTAGAGTTGCCACAAGTACACGAGCATCCTCTGATACCTTTCAATCGCTTTGATTCTAGTGCGTGCCAGGTGTGCTCCGCATACTGTTATGCTAAAAGCTATATCTACGGAGGTTACTGTAGGAGATGGATTATACCCCTCCACAAGGCCCATCAAATGGAGAAACTTAGCCCAACACGACAATATACTCGGCCCATTAGATACATCAAAACGACTCAGCATGAGGACGTGTTTAATAGCGTGACTAAGAGTGTTCTAGAAGAGTCGGCGGAAGTACGGCTTACCCGTACTACTAAACGGGCCCAACAACAATAAAGCCCAACAATGCTCGGGTAAACTAGGGCGAACACGAAGATAGGGTCTATAAAAGGAGAGAGGCAGCAAGGGGAAAAAGGGATCCGGAATTCGACATACTCACTTGGCGGCTAGATCTATGGTTTCTTAGAGACTAGGTGGTTAGATCTAGGGGTTACTCACCTTCACCGATACTCACCATCTTGTATTTCATGCTAGTCCGCCTCTTTACTCATCTTCTTGTAACTCCTTGTTCAGATCTAATAAAGAGCGTCTTTGTTCGTCCCATCTCTCTCTTTATATTGTTCTTAACCATTTTCACCTCAAACAATATGGCGCCCACCGTGGGGCTCTAAACAAAGCAACGTTATCAGATCTAGACATGCCAGACGACGGAACCGTCTCCGGAACCGCCGGGGAGGAGCCGACTCAGACTCCCGTACCCGAAACACCCCTTCCGCCCGACTTCATGAGCTCCGTCATGGCGCGTTTCGCCAGACAAGACGAGATCCAAAAGGAGACTCAAGCTCAACTCGCCGCGCTCGTCGCAGCGTTAACAGCAGCTCCCGCCGGGCAGACGAGTAACTCTCAACCGTTCCAACATCATCTCTTCAACACTAACCCGACAGCGCCGGTAGCCGACCATACCTCGGAAGAGTCGGAACCCACCGAGCCGCACGCTGCAGAAACATCTCAAGTCGGCCCAGATCTCACGACTGTCCGTGAAATCGCCGAGCTCAAACTCAACCTCCAACAGATGAGCTCCACGATTCACAAGGTCACTAGCGCCGCTCCAAAGATCGAGAGTGTTCTCGCTTCAACCGAACGTACCCCATTCACCAGTACGTTGACTAGCGTTAACTTCCGCAAGATCGAGAAGCTGCGTGTCCCACAATACAAGCCCGGCGGTGACCCTGTAGAACATATGACTGCTTTCAACATCGCGATGGCCCGAGCGCGGCTACCCGACGACGAAAGGGACGCCGCATACTGTCAGCTGTTCGTGGAAACACTCCACGACCAAGCCTTGACCTGGTTCTCAGGCCTCAAGGAGAACTCCATCAGCAGCTTCAGAGAGCTTTCGTCGGCTTTCCTCAAAACCTACATCATGTTCACTAAGCGCGAAGCGACAGCCTCCAGCTTGTGGAACCTAAAGCAGACTAAAGACCAAAGTCTCCGAGACTTTATGGAGCGCTTCAAGTCAATCGTCTCAAAGATCGACATCCCTGACCACATAGCCGTCGACGCTCTGATGAACACCCTCCATCTCGATTCCAAGTTCCGAGAGGACCTATACCGAAGCACCTCCACGACGCTCCAAGATGCCATTGCTCGTTCACACAACTTCATCCGCATGGAGGAAGACACGAAAGCAATCATGAGCAAACATAGCGCGGCAAAGCCGACGACGCCCAAGACCTCCGACGCAAATCCGGAGCCGCGTCAACACGCTTCTGGCGACAAGAAACAGCAAAAGAACGGGCTTCTCTTTGTCGTTGGCGAGAATAACACACCAGTCGCAAGTTTCTCAGTACGTGGCGAGCCATGGAACGTGTACAACCGAGAAACGGAAGCCCTAAAAGGTTTGGCTAGTCCTGCCGGAACGACCCAACCCGCGTCGCCGGCTACCTCAGGGGCAAGATCTTCTAAAGGAGTCGACCTCACCAAACACTGCAAGTACCATGACGTCAAAGGATACGATACTACCGAGTGTAGGACGATGTACGCCGAATTTCTCTCGTCGGTTGAAAAAGGCGACTTCAAAATTCAGCCTCCAAAGCAAAAACCGAAATCCGACAAGAGTTGGTCTAAGAACAAGGACAAATGCGCGCAGCGAAAGTCCGGTGGTAAAAACGGAGAGCAACGTCGTGCAGACGACAAACCTTCGGATGACGCGGACAACGAAGCTTCTTCAGCAGACGAGGGGCAACCAGCAAGTCGTCAACGTATTGAAGTAATACGATCTCAGCAACCTTTATCGTCTGACGACGAGGACGATAACTCGCCAGTGTCAAGCGACCTGCGGAACTTCCTCAAGCGAAAGGTGACGACATGCAGCGACGCCAACAGCAAAGATCTTCGCCTCATGCTCCAAGCCAACAAGTCGCGGCACCTGGAAACCGAAGAGCCTCCCTTGTCGGTCGAAAAGCCCGTCACTGATCTGCGTGACAAACTCAACGCTAACCTGACCAATTTACGCGCGCGGCTAAACCGTTCCAAATCAATAAGTCGACGGCTAGAGCGGTCAAATGCGTCCCATACTGTGGAACCGTCGAAGCCGAGCGCCCAGGACGTCCCTGCGGATCTTCGTACATTCTTAGACACCAAACGAGTAACCGCGAAACCACGGCTGAACGTCATCATGGGTGGATCACCTCCCTGTGGCGACTCTGTCCGCTCGGTCAAAGACTACCGGCGCCAAGCCGCGTCCTCGAGACGCTGGCCTGCGAAACCACCGAGCCATACGCCAATCAGCTTTTCCCCCGACGATTTGAACGGAGTCCATCTGCCTCACAACGATCCTCTGCTAGTCGTCCTTCAGATCGGTAAGTACGATGTGACCAAAGTATTAATCGACACAGGAAGCTCAGTTGATCTCATCTTTCGTGATACGCTTGAGAAGATGGGGGTCGATTTCGACGAAGTCAAGTCGTCCTCACGAACTTTGACCGGGTTCAACGGCTCATCGGAAACCGTCCTAGGGACGATCCGTCTTCCAGTCCGCGCATGCGGGGTTACTCGAACGGTTAAATTCGCCGTGGTAAACACCAAAGCCCCTTACCACGTCATTCTCGGAACCCCGTGGATACATTCGATGCAGGCAGTTCCATCCACCTACCACCAATGCATCAAGTTCCCTGGGGTGGACAGAACAATCAAGACCGTACACGGAGATCAGCAAGCCGGTCGAGATCTGCTGATCGCCACAGTGAAGCTGCAACGCTCATCATCCCTCGTCGACTCTGTCTCTCACCCGATCGCTCGAACTTTCCCTCAGAAAGACGAGGTTCTGGAGATGCCTATAGACGATTCCGATCCAAGTAAGACGGTGCGCGTCGGTGCACATCTAGCCGACGATATGCAGCGAGCATTGCTCACATTCCTGAAGGAAAATGTGTTCACCTTCGCTTGGTCTATGACGGACATGAAAGGAATCGATCCAGCAATAACTACCCACGAGCTCAACGTCGACCCCACTTTCAAACCTATCCGCCAGAAAAGACGTAAGCTGGGCCCGGAAAGAGCGAAAGCAGTGAACGAGGAAGTCGAACGACTACTCGGAGCCGGATCTATCACAGAATTCCATTACCCGGAATGGCTAGCGAATCCTGTAGTAGTCAAGAAAAAGAACGGGAAGTGGCGCGTCTGCGTCGACTTCACCGATCTTAACAAAGCTTGTCCGAAGGATAGTTACCCGTTACCCAGCATCGACCGTCTCGTAGAATCAACCGCGGGAAACGAGATGCTCACCTTCATGGATGCGTTCTCGGGCTACAATCAGATTATGATGCACCCCGATGATCGCGAGAAGACAGCGTGCATCACAGACCGGGGAACATACTGTTATAAAGTCATGCCGTTCGGGTTGAAGAACGCCGGTGCTACCTACCAACGACTGGTCAACCGCATGTTCGCCGACAAACTCGGTAGCACCATGGAAGTTTATATCGACGATATGCTCGTTAAGTCGCTTCACGCCAAAGATCATCTTAACCATCTGCGCGATTGCTTCGAAACCCTAAACAAGTATGGGATGAAGCTGAACCCAGCGAAGTGTACATTTGGAGTCTCCTCCGGTGAATTTCTAGGCTACATTGTTACTCAACGCGGCATTGAAGCCAACCCGAAGCAAATATCAGATGTGCTCGATCTCCCAAGTCCCAAGAATAGCCGCGAAGTCCAGCGGCTAACTGGTCGCATCGCCGCTCTTAACCGATTCATTTCTAGGTCAACCAATAAATGTCTCCATTTCTACGACCTTCTCCGTGGAAACAAGAAATTCGTTTGGGATGACAAGTGCGAGGAAGCCTTCTCCCAGCTCAAAAAGTACCTCACCACTCCTCCAGTCCTCGCAAAGCCAGACGAAGGAGACGTCCTCTCACTCTACGTTGCCGTCTCTAGCGCAGCGTCCTCATCAAGGAGGACAGAGGTGAACAGAAGCCAATCTTCTACACAAGCAGGCGTATGACCGGCCCGGAAACTCGGTATCCAGCTCTCGAGAAGATGGCTCTCGCCGTGGTAGAAGCAGTCAGAAAGCTTCGACCCTACTTCCAATCACACTCGGTTGAGGTGCTGACTGATCAGCCCCTCCGAACTGTCCTGCAGAATACGAATCGCGCCGGTCGACTAACAAAGTGGGCCGTAGAACTCGGGGAGCTTGACATCACGTATAAGAACAACACAGCCCTCAAAGCTCAGGTCTTGGCCGACTTCATTGTCGAGTTGGCACCCGAACTAGAGCAGGACACACAACTCCCGAGTCAGAATTGGATATTACATGTGGATGGTTCTTCAACGAACAAGGGTTTGGGCGCAGGTGTTCAACTCCAATCCCCAACTGGCGAACTGATACGTCAATCATTCAGCTTCGGCTTCCCCGCGTCAAACAACGAAGCTGAGTACGAATCATTGATAGCCGGCCTACGCTTGGCTAAGGCAGTCAAAGCAAAACGAGTAAGTGCATATTGTGACTCTCAGCTCGTCGCCGGTCAGTATAATGGAGATTACGACACCCGCAACGACCGAATGGATGCTTACCTCTGTATCGTTCACGAGTTGGCAAAAGAGTTCGAATTTTTCGAGCTCACCAAGGTACCTCGTGGTGAAAACGCTTGCGCAGATGCACTCGCCGCTCTTGGAAGCAAATTATGCGACCAAATCAAGCGAACCATTCCGATACATCGCATCGACGAACCCAGCATCAACTTTTCAAATGAGACGTCTATCCTTGTCGCCCCCGTCAATGACACAGCAATGACTGAGACCGATCAGCAGACCGTTGACTGGCGTTTGGAATTTATCAACTACCTCTCGCACGGCACCCTGCCAACCGAGAAGTGGGAGGCTAGACGACTAAAAAGGCGCAGCGCGCATTATGCCGTCATGGATGACGAACTTTTCAGGTACAACGCATGCGGGGTCCTCCTCAAATGCATTCACGGTGATGAGATTCGACGTGCGATGGCCGAAACCCACGACGGCGCTGGAGGAAACCATTCCGGAGGACGGGCCTTAGCCTTAAAGATCAGAAACGCAGGCCTCTTCTGGCCAACTATGAACACAGACTGTGAATCCTATTCTCGTCAATGCGACAAATGCTAGAGACATGCCCCTGTTATACATTGCCCAACGGAAGTGTTACAAACTTCTACCACTCCTTATCCGTTCATGCGCTGGGTTATGGATATCATTGGTCCCATGGTTTGTTCCCGTCAGCATTACAACAAAAGAGATGGGTTATACCCCTCCACAAGGCCCATCAAATGGAGAAACTTAGCCCAACACGACAATATACTCGGCCCATTAGATACATCAAAACGACTCAGCATGAGGACGTGTTTAGTAGCGCGACTAAGAGTGTTCTAGAAGAGTCGGCGGAAGTACGGCTTACCCAGACTACTAAACGGGACCAACAAGAATAAAGCCCAACAAGGCTCGGATAAACTAGGGCGAACACGAAGATAGGGTCTATAAGAGGAGAGAGGCAGCAAGGGGAAAAAGGGATCCGGAATTCGACATACTCACTTGGCGGCTAGATCTAGGGTTTCTTAGAGATTAGGTGGTTAGATCTAGGGTTTACTCACCTTCACCGATACTCACCATCTTGTATTTCCGGCTATTCCGCCTCTTTACTCATCTTCTTGTAACTCCTTGTTCAGATCTAATAAAGATCGTCTTTGTTCGTCTCATCTCTCTTTTTATATTGTTCTTAACCATTTTCACCTCAAACAGTTACCGTTGCAATGAGCTGGGGTGTGAAGAAGCTGTGTTCCATAAAGATTGCGCTAATCCCTTGAAAGAGATCAACCACTCTATCCATCCCGACCATCCTCTCAAACTGATCGTCCCTAACCTTCCCTTACAATCGATGAAGAAGATCACCAACTTCACCACTGTGATGTTTGTAATTTCAGCATATGCAGATTGTGTATAAGACACCCACCACCGGTTGATTTTGAATGCCCCAAGACACATGAACATCAACTTCATCTTGTTCCAAGGCTCATTGACTTCACTTGCAATGCTTGTGGGACCCAAGGTAGTCGAAGCCCCTATTTCTGTCTTCAATGTAATTTCATGATCCACAGGGAATGTATTGATTTACCACGCGTCATAAACATCAACCGCCATGATCACCGCATCTCTTACACTAGTCGTCTTGGACATGGAGAGTGGAAATGCAGAGTTTGCCGTAAAAAAGTAGATTGGTTCTACGGGGCTTACACTTGCCCAAAATGTCCTACTTTTGCTGTTCATGTAAGATGTGCCACGAGAACAGATGTATGGGACATGGTCGAACGAGAAGGGACACCAGAATAAGAGGAAATTGCGCCTTATGAGGTGATTGATGATAATACCATAAGACATTTCAGCCATGAGCATCATAACTTACGATTCAGCAAGGATGGGATGATTCTATCTGAAAACACACTATGTAAGGCATACGTCTTCCAGATTGGTTCAGAACCTTTCTACATTTGCAAGCATCAGCAATGTGATTTCATTCTCCACGAAAAATGTGCAAACCTTCCACGGATTAAACGCCATGTGCGCAACAACCTGCCATTCACGCTTCACCGAGATTCCGAGGTCGAATTTAAATGTTGGCTTTGTGACCAATACTCCACAGGTTTCAGATACGAATCTGTAAATTATGTGACTCTAGATGTACGATGTGCTTCAATTTCAGATTCACTTGATCACGAAAGTCATCCACATCCTTTATACTACTTTAGAGACAACATTGAGCATTGTAGTCGATGTGAGAAGGTGGAAGTGTTTTCCTTTAGATGTGATGAGTGTGAAGACTATATATTGGACATCAAATGTGCTCGTTTACCTGAGAAGGTAATGAAAAACAGATATGATGATCATCCACTCTTCTTGTCATATGGAGACATGAGTATGGGTAAAAAATATTGGTGTGAGGCATGTGAAACAAAAGTGGATTTAAAGAGAGGTTTCTACACATGCAAAGATTGTGGAGTCGTTTTGCATATTTCATGCCTTTTTGGAGACTTCTCCTATCTCTCGCCAGGTTCATTTTTAAGAATTGGTGCCGAAGTGGTGTCCAACACCTCAATTTGTAGACTAATTTGCTGTGTGTGTAACTCTCGGTGCTTGCTCCCTTCCGTTCTTATGGTTTCCAAGGGCAAAGTTGTATGTTGTAGACACTTTAGAAAGTTGTATGTTCATTAATACAAACTTTGTATCATTGTTCTAATGTAAGTTATTATTGTGCTTATAATCAATACAAGTTTATTTAACCTTGTGGCACAAGAATAGATATCGTTTGTTTATGGATCTAAGATTGGAAAAGGATGGATAAATCTGTGCAGTCAATCCCCTAAATGGTAAGTTCTTGCCAGCTAAAATAAACTGAGACGTGGAAGTGAGAGTAAAACAGAGTAATGGTTCTGTTTAGTTTTACAACTGTAACACTTGTGTATAAGCGAGGAAATTTTCTTCTCCTACAAGTATCGGAGAAGCTAAGGTGCTAGTAGAAATGGAGTTAGATAGAAATTTTCCGGAACTTATTGCCCTCGATGATAAACAAAGCAATATAATCTACTTGTGAGAGATGTGGAAACTTAGGCCATAGAACGAAAAGATTTATTTTGGCGTTTGAGCCTCCACATGATACAAACTTACAGCAAAGGAAAGGGATGGTATTAATGATGAGATTCTTGTTCTGGATATTGATCTCATCTTGCAAAGAGAAAAGGATAGATCATCTTTATCAGCCCCGCATCATAAGAATCCATCCGCTAATGGTAGTTTCTCGACTTCTATTTCAGAATCAAATCAAAGAGTTGGAAGTCCATTCCGACATATCTGCCTCTGAAACAAGTCTCAACTTGCAATCAGGTTCGTAGATTAATCGTCCACCTCTTACTATTAAATTGTATTTGTTGTTGTATTCTTTAGTCAATTAGAAAAACTCTTTATGGTAGTTTTATAGGTTGGTAATCATTACAAAAAGTTGAAGATTGTTTCTAAGTTTCCTATCTTGTTACCCAAAATGAATCCCAAAACATTATAGAGAAGAATGAAGCAAAGTTACAAGTCCGTGTAGTAGTTATCTTCGTGTAAGAGATTTTATACAGTTTTCCTCTTCGACTTGATCTCTCAGAAACATCTATACATCCGGAACACTATCGACGGTTCCCATTCATTGTCTTTGCCTATAGCTTGAGATCAAATGTGGCTTTGATGTTGTGTCGTGTCGACTACGGAAACACCCTCAAGAATCGTGAAGAGAACCTTGGATCAATTCTGATATACGCTTTGCACTCTCTGAACGATACAATCCTCCTTTGAACCCAATCTGATACAGATGAAAGAAAAAGACGATCCAAAGTTGAGTTTGTGCCAAAGGAGTGTAGAGAAATAGGACATATATGTATTTTTTGATTTACCTCAGTTGAGCTGTCGGGAGAGAACCACCGTAAGAGCACTCCTAAATGTACAACGGCCGGTATCAACTTGAATAGAAATGGTGTCGTTACCTGCAAACATATTCACTTTAATTTGTTAAACACCATTGATTTTTCTTTCAAAATATTCGTTCTAAAATTGAACTTTTAAGTAAATATGGTGTGGTTGTGGACCATACCAGGCTTAAAGCAGTTGTTCCCAGAAGCAGGAGGTACAATTTGCTCTGCAAATAAACACAAACTCACCTTCATTATTACCATCACTCCGCCAAAAAGCAAGCTATTATTGTACCACATTGATATCTATAAATCAAAGAGCCTACCTCGATTAGGTGAAGATTAGATGCTCGACTTAGCAGAACAAAAGCAAATTCCCCAATCTGCGCAAGTGACATTCCAACCTATAGACAAGAAAACTGTAAGGCTTCTCTCACTACGAGAAGGTTTGGAGCAATGTGAAAGCAGGAAAGAAGGGTTCGCTTCTTACAAGCACAGCTGTTTTGTTATTGTATCCAAAGACTTTAACAACGATTGCAACTACCACCGTCTTTATCACTATCACCAGTAACACGGCTGCGACCAGAATGTCAACATGGTTCCACAAGAAGTGCATATGTATCAACATGCCAATACTAGCAAGGAACAGCGCTGCAAAAAAATTGCGGATGGGTTCTACCTGAAAGGCCGGCATAGCAACGGTAAGAATAGCTCTATAAGGTAGAGTAAATTTGTGTATAATAGGAAAAGAAGGGAAATGTATTTCGTTAATGTAAGCTTGTGACATAAGAGTTTTCCAAAGATTATGGGATAAGATACTCAAGTTCGAAACAGTCAAACTTGACTTCTTACTTGTTCAAGAGTATGCTGTGCGAGATCAGTTGTTGAAATCATTACTCCTGCCGCAAAGGAACCCAACTCAAGACTTAGACCGAGCTTGTCACTACACTGAAGAAGCCAAAATAATATTGAGTTTATGAAGTTAAAATTTGAGATCACACATGTGCAAAAGGCAACAGATAAGAAGAACAAAGGATCAGACTAACCCAAGCGACAAGCAAACAAAATGCTACAGCGGCCAATTGGTAGAGCTCGTTAGTCTGTCAAAGATTGACGAGCGTTTAAGCTGATAAACATTTTAAAGACCACAAACGGAAGCAGGTGAAAGGTGTTTACCTGAGAAGAAAGGCTTGTCATAAGTTTTAGAAACCAAGGTACCCAGGTACGTGACAATACAAACAAAGCAGCCAAAAACGCAATCAATATAGCCAACCTGGAAAGAAACTACCACGTGGTCAAAAGAAATGAAGTATCAAAAATTTGATGTCATTGGACGACAGTAAAACAATTGAAAACGGAAGCAGAATACTGTAGATAATTTCATAGAACTTCAAGGAAAATAGAATACATACGATTTAGCCATGGACAACATTCCTTGAAGGACGCCAGATGTGCCACCAAGAACTGGAAGGAGAGCAAAAAGCAAACCCACAGCACAATCCTAGAGATTCATGAAACCATATATTAAAAATTAAATGAAAGAAACTGTCGCATACAACATATTAAGTGATGAAATCCAGTTTCATACAAGAGGGTAAGGGGAAACAGTGGCATGAAAAAATCATACTACTATGCCATTGTTTGGAAGAGTGACTAAGTAGATACCTGAAGGATAAGTGTTCCAACGGTTATCTGGCCGTGTAGAGCACTTATGCTATTTTTTTCCATTAAAAATTTCAAGACCTGATACAAGAATCATGGGAAGTAATAATAACATATTAGGATCAAGCCTAAACAGAAATTCAAGGGAACATACCCGGTACAACAACAGAAAATATCAAATACAGTGAGAGTAAGCACGAGTAAATTACAACAGTTCAGAATACACAAGTGATATTAGAATATACCACCGCTGTTGATGACATCGAAAGAAAAGCACCGACGAATATTCCTTCTGTTAGTTTACCCCCGCATAACTGCAATACAATGAAGAAGCAGCTAAGTCAACCCCAACGAATTCTTTTTTATGATCCTAAACTCATCCTTACTCAATTGCTATTACTATTTTAGAAACTAAAACATACCGAGGCTGTTATCCCACTTAAGCACATGAACAAAAATATTTGAAGAAGACCCCCTGGAATAGCTACTGCACGAACTACACGAAGCTGCGACAACAAAGTAAAATAGCTGTCTCAAGAGTTCCAAAAGAAGAAAGAAGAAAAATATAAGAGCTTGGAAACATGCAAACCTTTGCTGCTGAAAATTCTAATCCTAAAGCAAAAAGGAGAAATATTACACCAAACTGAGCTACTGTTTCCACCTGTGCTACACAAAAAAATATATAAATCAAGTACTTGTCGGACATAATATAACCAGGCAATCTCTTAGTCATAAAAACTCCCGAACAAATGTAATATGAAGAGATAAATGAGAAACTCTGAAGAACTAAAGCTGATGTAAGCTACCTGCACCATTTCACTAACAAAGCTTAACCCACCCGGTCCAATGACAGAGCCAGCCAATAGATACCCAGTAATGACCTGCCATGTAAGAAGCGCAGAAATTAAATATCGCTGTCACAGTTCGATGATTCGAGTGCCAACAAAATCAATTCCAAACTCTTGGAATGATGAATACTCAAATGCTAAAGGAATAATGTTGAAAGTCATAAGATCTGCAAAGGAAGCGTGTACTCACCGGTTGACCAGCACAAGCAAAGGCAATTCCTCCACAAGTAGCAGAAACAATAACGACGACCAAATCTGATATCAGCCTAAAAATATACCAGATAAAGAGAGACGTGCCGAACAAAAAACGGTTGGGTAGATTCTTAGAAAATGATAAACGACCAAAGGACAATTGTTACGAATGCTATATATACCTTAAATCTAGCTGCAGTACAGGGTACTTGGATTTTGGATTGGACATGATAAAAACGTTATCCTGGATTGGAATTTCAGGAAAAATCAAACTTCAGGAATGTTCTCTCTTCAGTAATATATAGTACAAATGGTTTAAGACTATGTAAGCTTACCTTCCTATCTATCAGTCTTGGAGTATCTTCTACGCCATTCTCGTTATCCAGATTAAAGAATGATCTAGAAGAAAAAGGAAGTCTTATGTTATGATTTGCTTCTAGCCTTTGAAACAGAATTAGATAACAGTAACTGCTTAAAGTGACTCCAAAAAGGGTAAAGAACGCATCAGAAAGACTCACTTCTCCTCCTTGGTCTTGGTCTCATTTTTCTTTGGCTTAACTCGAGCAACAGTCTCCAGAACAGCCTAATGAGCATAACAAATGGCTTAATAAAAAAAAAAAAAAGAAACAAAACAACAAACATTGAGTAGGGTGCTGTGTCAAAAAAAAAAAAAAAAACAAGAAGGCCACAACTGAAGTGGCGAAAACAAAAATCAATTAACCAACCTGCTGATCAGCAACACTATTATTG
This sequence comes from Eruca vesicaria subsp. sativa, assembly GCA_932364175.1. Taxonomy (NCBI): domain Eukaryota; kingdom Viridiplantae; phylum Streptophyta; class Magnoliopsida; order Brassicales; family Brassicaceae; genus Eruca; species Eruca vesicaria. The sequence goes on along the minus strand of CAKOAT010828487.1, from coordinate 76,586 downwards.
AAGCTTCCTGGATCAGGAACTGCAAAAAAAAAAAAAAAACAAAAAAACAAAAGCCGTTCACAAACAACATATTCAAAAGAGTTTTAACAACTATCCAACTCCCATTGTTCAATCACTTCAATACACGCAATTCATTAAATTCTAGAAGCCATGAGTAAACATATACAGATGTCAGCATTAGCTAATAATCAATGATAAAATCAATTTTCACCAAAACTAAATCTGAGAGAAACTGAAATTGAGTTGGGATTCAAATCAAACTGATTTCTGAAAACAAAAAAACCCTAGCTCCACAGCAAAATGTAGGAGAGTGAAAGGATCTGGTAGCAAACCAACCATCATTCTGGTCATTCTCCGGAAACTCCTTCTCAAGTGCCCGATCGATCATGTCAGCAAAACTATCCTCCTTCGGTTTCGCATACGTCGCATTGGACTCAGCGGCGGTTCCGTTGATCTCGCGTGTGGTAACTGAGTCAGTTCCGATATCGGACTCGGCGGAGAAGGCAAGAGAGAAACTGCAGATCAGGAGAAACGCGAGAAACCTCATCGTTTCCATGGAGATGAATTCCCCGATTTTACACCGCCGCATCTCAGTGATTGTGGCGCGGCGGAGCGATAAGGAAATATAGAGATTGTGAAAGATAGATTCTGCTCGTGTGTGTGTGTGTGTTTTCTTTTTCCCTCTTCTTCTTCCTCTTTCTCTCTCTCTCTTTCCGGTGGTTGGAGAACGAGAAAGAAAACAGATCGAGGGAAATTTAATATTAATACTTTTGTAAAAAAGTTTACATTTGCTGAATTTGCACATTAAATACAAATTCTTGACATTTGTATTTTTCAATTTTATTTTATTGATATGTTTGGTCTTTTTGGATTGTTTTGTTTGGAGATTTCTTTACCAAAACAACAGTTTATTTTTTTTGCTTTGATAAAGATGAAATACGTATATAAATTTATTAACTGTTTTCGTATTTTTTACTTATAAGAAATAGCTTACTTTTGTTTTAAAACTGCTATTCAGATGAATTTATCGATTGGGATTTGGTATGAAAAACAATATTGGCCGATTTGTAACCTTTTTTCTTTGAGGTTTAATTTTTCTTATTAATAAGCGTAAATAATATAGGTAAAATTTTAACCAACACAAGAAGCTACAAGCAAAATTACTTCGAAAATGAAAAGTTATATGGTCAATTGTGGCTTTATAACATATTCATGATAATATCGGTGTATGTTTTTTTTTCGATCATTTCATATTAAAAAATTCTCTATGGTAGATTTTAAAAAGTTTTTGTCACAAATATAGATCTTGAAAATAGAAAAAAATCAAAAGAAATTTAAATAATTTATTAAAATTAAGTAAATATACACTTGTACTTTTGAGTTAACTAATCTTAAACATTTTTGTTTAGAATCGAAAAATAAATTTTAGGGATAAAATTTCAAATATTAAAAACAAAAAAAGTTAAAATTTAATATTTTGGTCATTTTTGTTTTTAAAATATATTTTATGATAAAAACTTAAAAATATCTACTTGAAAGAATTGTTCTTTTATATTTGATGAGATATTTGATGCAACACCTTTTCATTGATGCTACAGCTTACAGGCGATCAACCTAGTCAAGAGAACGTCAAACTAGATTGAAGATCTAACCGCATATTGTACGCATGAGTCAAAGATTTTTTTTTTTTTGCAGGAGTCAAAGATATTTGAGATGTAATTGTATTGATTATCTGCATAGTACGTTACCTCCCTTATAATTCTGTTTACGCTATGAGATTCTTTTGCTAAACAAGGCTACAAGATTCTTAAAATTGCGTTTAAAGTGAGAGACAACAAAAGGGTGAAGGGTGAAGTTACTTTTTTTTTTCTTTTGATAAAGAAGGGTGAAGTTTACTTGACAAGGAAAAGTGGATCTTGCAATAAAAGATGGTTAGTTCATTGATAAAATAAAACAAAATTAATCAAATAGTAAGGTTATTGTCAAAAGAAAAGTCATGGGAAACAAAGGTAGAAAAATATAGCAAGTTAACATTTGGTATAAAAATCTGAAAATATTTTTTGGTGTAAATTTAACATGAAAATATTATTTATTGAGAAAAATATTAGATTGAAATTCATTTAAGAAAAGAGAAAATTTCATTTTAATAAATGATAACTCATTCAAATTGTTTTTTTTTGTGCTAAATTGTAAATGTCATTAGTATGAATGATGATTTTGGTTACAAGAAGCTTGCAGCCATAGCCTGTTTCGACAGCTAATTTGATTTTTAGGGACCGCAAGAAGTTTAAAAATCCCCCTAAAAACCAAAGAATTAAGTCAAGCTTCCGAACAATAGAAAGCATGAAGTTAATATAAATCAAACTAGGACAAGAAAATCAATAATTTAAAATTCCCTAAACCAATGCACTTATTGCTTATACGGATGATATAAAGGAGATGATGGATAATATTCTTTTGATGGTACGGATGCTAAACTTTAGGATGGTACTGGTGATCATCTGGACTCAAAAGGTTGTCAAAGAGGATCCCAAGGCCTTCATCTTGAACTGTACATAGAGTGGTAGACTACTAACTCAGAATATGGAATGTTTTAACCTTTTGTTTTGTTAGTATATAGTTGAGTTATCAATCGGCATACAGTTGCATATGAGCTGAAAAACTTTGGAAGTCCAGTTCCTCGGATTCGAGTTGACCACAACAAAAACTATCAAGTTGGTTTTTATTATTTTACAAATAATGAATAATTTACACATGCAGTTACGATAAATGCATGGTTTCATGAACAAATCTATGATGATAGTACTCTGCGTAACACATGGATCAACTGTATATAATTCAACATACAATACGATAAGATTTTCAGTAAACTTTCCGTGTACATACAACCTTCAAAAGAATATTGGAATATCAAACTCGAAACCTAATTAATACTCAAACATTTTTCCAATGAACTTTCACAAGATAATACAAGTTAGATCATAAATAATTGGTAGTTGGCTTTACAAAAGTGATACGTCTTTGTAAACTAGGTATTGTCCCACTAAACTCAATGTGCCGTCACGGTTGAATCCGCTTGACAACGTATAATAGATTTGTCGGTGTGATTTTTATAAATCATATGATAATCTAGAATATTCAACGCTAAAAGGAAAAGATAACATACACTAATCAGCATCCCTATTATTAAATATAAGAAGTTATAAAATATGAAACAGATATTTGCAAAATATCTATTCAAAACCAAGAGCGCCCATAGTAGTGAGATAGCTCCTTCGCTTAATCCCGCTTAGATTTACTTGGACTTTTCAATTGTCGGATTGAACCATCAACCTAACATATTTAGCTGAATTAATTTATTCTTTTTCTCGAGAGTTATTAATTAAACAATTAGATAAAAGATTTCATTGTCTCATATCTATTTTCAAGTGAGTATATCGAAACTCAAGAACAACTATAGACCTAATTTTAACAACAACAATACAAAAGAGATGCATTAAGGCACACAATACAATACGAAGCAGGATGGGCTAGGTCCAGTGAATATAATTTATGAGCGAGTGATAAGGAAAAACACTTTCCTTGTAAAGAAGAAAGAAAATTCACATAAATTAGGTTAGAAGAAATCATAATAGAAAAATCAAAACTTTTGATCACATGCATGGTTGTATGGAGTGAACTTGGACTTTTCTTTAATCCTATGGCTCATTTTTCATTTTCAAGGAAGATACTTTACTTATGTTCATTTTATTTAATTGTAGTGACACTCCCGGAGTTAAAACTGGTATTGAAAGAAGCAAATGGTTTTTGCCTCTCCAAGTAGGCAACTATGTCTCCAAAGAAAAAGAGACATAATGCTCACTCCATGCCTATAAATACTTCTCAAATCAATAGCTTATCCATTCAATTTGTATCTGAGAACAAAAAAAAAAAAACAAAAGATGGGTTTAATCAAAGAGAAAGAGATGGATATTCCAGTCATTGATTTTAGTGAACTGTATGGAGAAAACAGAACCAAGACTATGTCACTTCTTGATCATGCATGTGATAAGTGGGGCTTCTTCATGGTATGCATATATATATCTTTATCCACAAATCGAGTTTCTAAGTATGCATATGTAAACGTTCCTAGATCCAGTTCTAGTATATAGCCTTAAATGCGGGCTGATGTATTTACAGGTTGATAATCATGGAATTGATAAAGCACTGATGGAAAAAGTGAAGAAGCTGATTAACTCTCATTATGAGGAGCATTTGAAAGAGAAGTTTTACCAGTCCGAGATGGTCAAGGCTTTGAGTGAAGGCAAAACCTCAGATGCTGATTGGGAAAGCACTTTCTTCATTTGGCATAAGCCGAATTCGAACATATCCAAAGTCCCAAATATTTCAGATGAACTCATGTAAGTAACTGAAAATGATATATCCAAAGTTTTAACCAATTTCTTTATTTGACAAAGCTTTTTCCATTTATATGTCTTCCTATTATAATAAACAATGTATGGGGATTTATATTGCAGCAAGACAATGGATGAATATGTTTCTCAACTACACAACTTTGCAGAAAGGCTCTCTAAACTCATGTGTGAAAATCTCGGTCTCCCTCAAGAACACATATTGAATGCCTTCTCCGGTCTAGAAGGTCCAGTTTTTGGGACAAAAGTGGCTAAATACCCAGAATGCCCTCGTCCTGAGCTCATTAGAGGGCTGAGAGAACATACCGATGCTGGAGGGATCATATTGCTCTTGCAGGATGATCAAGTGCCTGGTCTTGAGTTCTTAAAAGATGGGAAGTGGATTCCTATCCCACCGTCCAAGAACAATACTATTTTTGTCAATACCGGTGATCAAGTCGAGATATTGAGTAATGGGAGGTACAAGAGTGTTGTACACCGTGTGATGACGATGAAGCAGGGAAGTAGACTGTCGATGGCTACATTTTACAATCCAGCTGGCGATGCCATAATATCTCCAGCTCAAGAGCTATTGTACCCAAGTGGCTACCGGTTCCAAGACTACCTTAAGCTTTATTCAACCACTAAGTTTGGAGACAAAGGCTCTAGACTTCACACCATGAAGAAAATGGAGAATGGGGACTCTGTCTAGGATGCATCCGAACGTAATGATTCTGTATCAATTATGTCTTTCTTGTGCGTGTGTTTCGTTCATAAAGAAATAACAATTATGTCAGGATCATGCTGATTCAACTATTATGCTTTATTAATGAATGTTTTTTTTCACTAGTAATTTTGTACTAGGCAAGTCTCTGATGGCAACTTTAAAACCTTAGTTTGAACTTTGGAGGTTTTTTATATTGCACTTTTATTTTGAAGGATGTTCTTAAGATATTAGTCTGTTTTGGCTAGAAAAAGTTATATATCGTTTAATTTTTTTATCTTTTAAAACAACAAAGGCACCAAAAATATTTCATATTAAGCGATAATTCAATATGAAAAAACTATCAAGAGAATGTAAAAATTGATTACCAACATCCATATATGGTCATAAAAGAGAACTTAAGACAATGACCATAAAACTTAGAGAATGGTCAAACAAAATTAGTCTTGTTATTTATATTTTCTTGGGATCAAACTCCTAGTCTGCTTCCTTTTTTTTTGTTAAGAATGCTAATATCATATTAGTGATGTTCAGATTTACCAAAAAAAGCTAGATCTAGTGAATACTCTACCTTGGCAAAAAGAAGAAAAAACAAGATAGAGCAAAGATGCTAATAAGCCTAAGATTATATAATCCAGCTTGACAAGAGGTTTAGGAATTGCTTCCTATCCTTTCTTGCCATGATTGTATTCTTGACTTCTCTTGCCCTGATTGTTTTCTTGACTTCTCTATCTTGATTGTATTCATGTTTACTTACTAGCAGACCACAAACTAAACCAAGTGGCCTTTTTTGTAGCTGCTTCTTCAAGAATTAGGTCTATGTTGTTCAACTTAGCATCTATATTCCCTTAAAACTTGGCATGTAATATAACTTGGCAAACTCCTTTCTCTGATCTTCCAACATAATAGATGATTCTTTTTTTATCTTCCAAATTTGCTTCTACAACATGCACGTTTATGCACTTCAGTCTTCAACGTATGGCCCAGCCCTAACATTTTCAAGTTTATTTATTGTTTGGTTGCTGTGAGTTTTTCGTATTCCTTTTCAACATTTCAAGTTTACTGTCGGTAAGTTTTAGTTCATTGCAGAGGAGTTGGGGTCACGTGGCTAATTCCCGTTGGGTGATAGTGATACCCTAGGTTGCATGGAATCAGAAACGGATATGCGAAAGGAAACGTTTCGAAACGTGAAAACTTAATTTTTGAATTTTTTTTTGCTTAGGAAACGTTTTAGAAACGTCTATAAATAAATATAGTATATATATACAACTATTAATATGTGAATTCAAATTTATTATTTTAGTATATCTAAGAGTACAAATAAATAAATAGACGTTTTATATAATCATAAGAAAAATAAAAATAGTCATCATTAAACATCAAAATCATATAAAAATTCAAAATAACAAAATTTAATATTTAATATTAAATAGGTTGACGAAAGATAAAATTCATAACTGCAAGTCAAAGATCAATAACATCATCTTTAACCTCGTTTTACCACTTCCAACTCACCTTCATGAAAAAAAAAATCCTCAAACTCAAATCTCTTTTAATCTCATCTAGTGAAACAAATTCATCATCTCCAGCATCTCACATATGATTGAGACCATATTTGTATGCAAGATTTCGACTAGATAGAAGACACAGATAATAAATACCAAATCTTCTGCTTATGCTCTTCCACTTAGTTTGTTTTTTTACTTATTAAAACAATAAATTGATCCTTATACTTATTAATTATTTATAAAAAAATTTCTAAAATAAAAAGAGTTTTTTACGTGTTTCCAAAACATAATTGTGAGTTTCCAAATAGAAATGAAAGTTTCTATCAAGTTTCCTAAGTAAAATTTTTAATAAACGAATTTCAGATAAATTTCCGCGAGTTTCTGAAAGATTTCGATTGCGAAACGTTTCTGAAACGTAAAACGGACCTTCAACCAAGTTTCCATGCAACATAGGTGATACCTTGTATAATTGGATGAATATTTTAACATTTTATAGTAGTTACAGCGTCAGTAGGACGCGTTGAAAATGCGGTTTGTATAACATAAACGCGCGTGAAGCATCTCATGTCCAACCAGATTCATCCCTTCAAATCAGCACCAAACCGGATTGACTGTACCGGACCGAACCTCGTGTTCTGTAAATTAGCATTAAACAATTCTCACACTTCCCATCATCTCTAACCACCGAGGCACCGACCTCATAAGTGAGGAAAAACAGAGACAGTCCTCTCACTTTCACAATTTTCTTTTCTTTCTATATATAAGAAACAAAAAATATTCTCAAAATTTCAAAAGAGAGAGAGTTAATGGCGTTGGCAAATAACTTAACGGCAATACTGAACTTACTAGCCCTACTCTGTTCCATACCTATAACGGCGTCAGGAATATGGCTTGCCTCAAAGCCCGACAACGAGTGTGTCAATCTCCTCCGTTGGCCCGTCGTTGTCCTCGGCGTTCTCATCCTCGTCGTCTCTGCCTGCGGCTTTATCGGCGCCTACCAGTAAGTTTTGTATAAAAGACAGAGCCTGACAAAGATCTTAGCTCTGAGCTCACTTTGAATCAAAATCTCAGGTACAAGGAGACTCTGCTGGCTGTTTACTTGTGCTGTATGGCTATACTGATCGGACTTTTGCTAGTGGTTCTGATATTCGCTTTCGTCGTGACCCGACCCGATGGGTCTTATCAAGTTCCGGGTCGAGGTTATAAAGAGTATAGGCTTGAAGGGTTCTCGAATTGGCTGAGAGAGAACGTTGTGGATTCAAAGAACTGGGGGAAGATAAGGGCTTGTTTGGCTGATACGAACGTTTGTCCTAAACTCAGCCAACAATTCATTACAGCTGATCAGTTCTTCTCTTCCTCTTCCATTACTCCTCTCCAGGCATGTTCTCTTTTCTCTCTCTCTCTGCTTTTAGTTTTCTTTATTCTGAACCTGAAACTTCTAGTTTGTTACATTTTGGCCCCCACATTGCCGGTTTTGTCTTGGTTCTTGTAGTTTTTTATTTTGTTTATGGTAAACAATGTGTGGTTAATTGAAGTAGGTTAGGAGTGATGAATCACGGTAGGTGTAGTTAACTGAGATACAACATAATCAACATCAACTTAAAGTCCAACGTAGTAATGCAAAAAAAAAAAGTAGTAATGCAATAAGAAATGTTAGTCATTAACGCGGTAAATTTCCCAACTAGTCCAACAAAATCATAATATCACTCTTGAGATCATTTGTTGTGATGATTTTTTTAAGAAAACTTATTAATTCAGACTATATGCTTTATTATTATTATTTTTTTCGAACTATTAAGACTATGCTTAACAAAGATAAAATGCGATGGTAACATCTACTCTATTAAAATAAAGTTTTTTTTTATTTACTAATACAAGTTATCATTTAAATTTTGATTCTTTCTAGAGTGTTACAAACTTACAAATAATGCAAGCCATATAATTATCTGAACCGCATTACTTAAATTAAACTGATGGTTATTTATGAGATATATTTTTGGCTTACTTTTGTTTTTAAGACAAATGATATGGTTTAGTTTTTGAGCTTAGTATTAAAGAAAAACTCCAAAACAAATTGAATAAACTTTTTATCTCAATGAATCAAAAATATCAATTATTATTTTCAGACCCAAAAGTATTTAATATTTTTAACAAAACAAAATTGTCTATTATTAATCATTATTTAAACCATGTACTTTAAAACATGTTAATGTATTTTGTATTTTAAATAACAATCCTTTTGTTTTGATAAATTTCAATAGTAACTTTTAAATAATTACTGTTTTATTTTTATTAAATAATTTACTGATTAAAAAAATGTAAAGCAAAACAAAAAAACAAAATTAAAAACTAAAATCTAAAACCAAAAGCTGAAAACGCAGATTATATTTTTTGCTTTTGTTTATTTACAAAATAAACTATTGAAAATTTTTTAAATTTTTTTTTGTGTTTTTTCAGTTTTAAATTAGATGTTCGATTATTTGAGATTTGTTTGTTGGTAATATCAGTTCAAACTAACTCAGCGGATCTAAAAATTTAAAACCCAAACCAAAAGCTGAAAATCAAAAATAAAAACTTAAAAACTAAAAACTAAAAATCAAAATCTAAAACAAAATCTAAAATTAAAAACTGAAACTAAAAGCTAATGCAAAACAATCATCATTACAAATTTTAGTGAATTGATTTTATACCAAAAAATCTTTAAATTAAAATAAACTTTAATTATATAAATTTTTAATGCGTTTGAAAAGTGGATTAAAATCTAGTCTAGGATTATGAGCGACCTACGGTTTGATGAAAAGGAAAGGAAGGAAGGAAGAAATGTCCATTATTCAACAAGTAAAATAGGGCCGGGGGCTCATAACATAAAATTATAAAAATTCACTTTAGCTTTGGTGAAGTCCAAAAGAGCATTTGTTCTTATTCTCTACACTACTTTTTCATAGTGGCTTTTAAGTTTTAACGTTTAAATTCTCTTTTGGCTTTTTATTTTTTAAAAATTTCACTTTAAGATATAACAATTAGTCCAAGTAAAAGAGTTTTTGAACAATTCAAACGTTGTCTCCCATTGTATGAGAGGAAATTTTACTAAATCTCTCAACGTATTACTCAATTTCTAGGAATATATAAATATCTAATCACACTTATTGAAAACACATTTTGAAACTTGATACTGAAAGCTAGTAGTACATATAAAATGCATATTTAGTCCTAGGAGACTTGTTTAGACTTTGCTGGAAACCAACAGGTCCAAAACAAAATATTATAGTAAGATGACCTAAATTCAAATTAACACACTATCAATCATAAGGACCCACCAGGCACCCACATTATGTTACATGATAAAAAAGCTAAATTTTATCTGTTTAATTATTTGATGTCTTTGCCCATTATCTCACACACGTAATTCAACGATCCTATTCTCACTTTAAAGTTTAGATAGTCTTTTTTATTTATCTCTAAACTCAAAATTGAGAAAAAGCCAACCTTTTCTATTCAAAATTACAAATTAAAGCCATTCTTAGTGCTTACAACATAGAGAGGGTACAGTTACAAAAAAAAAAAAACATAGAGAGGTTAAGGGACAAATTGACCAAAGTGATTACTATATATATATGTATAATTTGAATTAGATTTCCGTCTTATTCCTTCTAAAATTGATATTTTGTATGTGGGTAACAAGATCATCTTATATGAAAAGAAGTTGCTGACCCTTGTCATCAAATAAAATTTCACGTAAATATATAGGAGCTTTATATAGATAGATTAAATCATTTTATTTCTTTAGTTCTAGCAACTTGGAATCCAAGTCTCCTGTAACAAAACTGGAACCACTAATAATGAGATAGGCCAAGATGATGAGGTTTTGACTGATTGTATTTGTCGATAGAAATTACTAATTAGTCACTATTAAATGTTGGACCAATGATTTGATTCAATAATTACAATCACAAGTCTTTGTCCCCATCAAGAAACATAAAGAATAATTATACATCTCCCATGTTCTACCACTCTCATTAGAGACTTTGTTAATTTGGGTAAATAAGACGGAAGAAATAATAAGGTTAATAAAAACTTCTGAAAGGTTATACTTTCCAGTTTTTAGTGAGAAAAAAAATTCTCATATAAACCTAAATGTACAAAATTCAAAGCCTTATTTTTTCCAATCCATGGCCTAAATCCTTACAAGACCATCTAGATTATTTACACGATCTTCATGCTTGCATAACACAATTAAATACATTGAAATTTTTCTTAAAGTCCAAACTGTTCCAAATATCGTATTTTCATTTGTTGAGGAGCTTTTTGATCATATCTAAATATGACATTTTTGGTGTGTTGTATAGTCCGGCTGCTGCAAACCACCGACCGCGTGTGGCTACAACTTTGTGAACCCGACATTGTGGCAAAACCCGACCAATATGGCTGCAGATGCAGACTGTTACCTATGGAACAACGACCAAAGCCAGCTTTGCTACAATTGCAACTCATGCAAAGCTGGTCTTTTGGGAAACCTTAGAAAAGATTGGCGCAAAGCAAATCTTATACTTATCATCACTGTCGTTGTTCTCATTTGGGTCTATGTTATTGCGTGTTGTGCGTTTAGGAATGCTCAGACTGAGGACCTCTTCCGCAAATACAAACAGGGTTGGGTCTAAAGTGTATAGAACTGTTTGTAGTTTGTTGACACTGGAGTATTCGAAAGTACCTTGTGATAATACTTTGTGTTCGGAAAGACCTTTTTTCTCTTGCATGGATTTTGTATTTATGTTTATGTTACATTGCTTGAGAAGAAAGAAGATATGTTTGTATTTATGTTACATTGCTTGATAAGAAAGAAGATATCTTTACATATTGATTATCAAACTCTTTAAATAAGCAAAATTTTGAAATTTTATTGATTGTTGGCGCTTATATAAAATCTAGAAGATTTTTGGGAAGACGATCTATTTCCTACGAATAGTATCATATAGCACCAAATGTCCCTGGAACTATTATCTCGTTCTATTTTCTCCGATATAGCACCAAATGTCCCTGGAACTATTGCCTCGTTCTATTTTCCCCGAATTAAAAGTTCGAATCCTATTTGTACATCAATCTTGGTTTTGTCACGATTTTGGTAACCAAAAGTCAAACCACGGGTTGGACGCTAAACCAAACAATACTAAACCAGAATCTTAAATAAAACCCGATCAAACCTAAACACGGACCAGAACTAAAACCCGACAGAAAAAAATCTCCAATTCGAATTAAAATAAGAACCCTAAAACCTTTATGTGATTGAAACTTTGAGAGAACAATGTCAGGAGATTCGAGTAACACATCTGAAGCATCTAATGGAGTGATTTCTTCTCGTCGCAGGGGTGGAGTGTCAACGGAATTCCAAAGAGATGCTGGTGTGGTAAAGAAATGCTTCCTCTGATGTCGAAATCTAACAACAATCCTTAAAGAAGGTATTTTCGTTGTGCTTATGTTGCAAAAAAGAATGTGAACTCTCTCTCATTAGCTGTGTTGTGTTACTATTGTGATATTTGAATTAGGTTCCTTAATAAGATGTGTTGTTTTCTGTTATCGAATTTAATAAGCTTTGTTGTTATTTTTAGCTTGAGAATGATAATCATATCTTCAAATGGATTGATGAGGCATTGATAAACGAGGTTGAAAATCTTGAATTCAAAACTGCAAGACTTGAAGAAGAGTTGAGAGAAATGAGAAGAAATGAGATTTTGTTGGGTGAGAGAGTTCAATTGAAAGTGGAGAAAGAGCTGTTTGATAAGGTGGAAGAAGTGTTGGCTGAAGGTAAAGGTAGCTTGAAGAAAATGGTGCTATTAGCTGTCGTTGGATGTGTGTTGTTGGTTGGTATCATGGAGTTTTTTTCTGAAATCATGGTGAATGTGATAAGAAGAAAATGGTTATGTTGTTATGCTTGTTGTGTTTTAATAATGTTATTATGTAAGACAAGATTATGTTTTTATTGTTAAATGACTATGCTTTTCAATGATAATTGATTTGCTTTTCAATGTTAAATAGCTTGCTTTTGATACACTTTGTTGAAAAGAAGAGTCATTAGACATTAAAAGGATAAAATGTCATTGGTTTTGAACAAAAGAAGTGTTAAAATTGAGAGAATAGATAAAACAGAGTGTAAAAGTGATGTAGAGACAGAGAATGGTCGATTTAAGTGAAGGAGAATGATAGAAACCAGAGAGAATGAAAGAGAATGCAGTAGAGAGTATAAGGAGAATAAGAGTGTTCTTGAGAGTGTTCTTGAGAGATTTAGTAACCAGAAAGATTAGAGACTTAGAGAGAGTTTCTGTAAGAGAGAATATGAAGAAAGAGAACTACTCTTTGCTTAATTCAATTCGTGATACAAGAGGGCCATTAAGTAGCCAAAGAAACTACATTACAAGACAAACAAAGAGAAATAAAGAACTAATACTTTTGGGATAGAATAAATTAAGGGAAGAAAATTAGAATGACTCAAATTTATGGTGATATTACTAGAATGACTCATATTTTTTTCAAATTATTAGAATGTTTTCGTGGTCAGAATTACCCCTGCCGTACAACAGAGTTGTTAAAAATGTCTATCGTATGACACAACAGATTTGTCTATATTTTGTCTGATTTGTATTAAAAAAACGATTTCTTAAATATGTCTGTCGGATGACACAACAGATTTGTATCAAACCACAGATTTGTGCGATCGACTTA
>CAKOAT010828487.1:831-63149 GCA_932364175.1 Eruca vesicaria subsp. sativa | reverse complement strand
CTCTTTTCTTCTTTCTCAAGTTGTTCCTTTCATGGTGGTTTGAACACTTTCTTCCATTCTTTCTGTTTACAGAACAATGGATCACATCATTCTGGTCTGTGGAAAGATGCGACGTAAGAGACAAAGACGACGAGATGGACTTCTGACAGAGGCGATGGTGTCGGAGTGAGAGAGGAACGACGAAAAGACTCGATCGAAGAATCCCCCCCCTTCGAAATCGTCGTTGTCGTGCGAGAAAGAGAGAGAGACCCGAGAAACAATTTTATTTTTCTCTTTTATGTTGAATCTAATTTATTTTCTCTTTTATGTTTAATGTTTTTTTTCCTCGTAAACTTTTTTTTTGGATTGCACACATTAAAAGAGTATTTTAGTCCATTTGCTTGTTACAAAATAGGGTCTAGTATTTAAAATTTTATTTGAGTCATTATTGTCATTTTAAGATCAATTTGGGTCATTCCAAGTAATTCCTCATAAATTAATATTAAGAAAGTGAAGCCAAGCAGGAAGATGCCAAGGGGCTTCTGGTGGTCTGGTCATGAAAGAGACAACACCAAACGGACCACTTGCTTCAGATCACATGTGATCTCCTTTATTTAATATAAACTGACTCCTTCAGTTTGAATTCGAATCACATGGTTCCCTGGAGCTTACTAACGGTCACAAGAGTCTCCATAACTCCTCCCTTGCCTTGCAAGACACTCATGGCCAAGATGATAGCTTGTGGAGCAAGTCTGTACAGACAAATTCAAATTTCCTTGTTCGGATGCTTAATTTGCTTGCTCTGATACTTGGACTCTTCATTCAACTCCTGCTTTATTTATTCTTCATTCCAACACTCCCCCTCAAGCTTGACCATAGGAGATCCTTGGACAAGCTTGGAACCTTGAAGAAGCTCCCTCATTAAAAATCTTGGCCAGAAAACCCTCCCTCGGGATAAAACCAGCCAAGGAAAAGAGTAGAGTTCTCCAAAGCCTAGGGATTGGCCAGTGAGCCTAAGGAATTCAGATTTATCATGGTGGAGTCCTTAGGCTCTGGATCATGGCCTAAGTTGTGGTGCAAGCATGAACTCCTTTACTTGCACACACCCACATCTCAGAACTCTTCTTTAGGCCAGTTGTGTCTCCCCCTCTCTTCTGACTACTAGCCATCTTGAAAGGGCTTAGGGACCACCAGCTTCTACTTCATAGAGCTCCAACTAAGGTACCTGATACATTATCCCAAAGGTGCATCAGTTCTTAAGGAAAATGCACTCATCACACCAAGCTCAATAACATCATAAGTATAGGAACAATAATGAATGTATTGAGATGAGTTTAAGGTGCTTCCCTTTCATCAGGTGGACTCCACTTGAATCCCCACTTTGTAATGACACAATCCGGATCATGAAAGCTCTATCAACTCAAGCTTGGAACTGAGAATAGGGAGGACCAAACTCGCATGGTGGCAATGGGTTCTAGATGGCTTCTTTGATCCGGTTGGCAATGAGTAATGCAAGAGTGAACTCCACCACTTGCAAATTCCACTTTTGATCTGAGGCAAGAGGCATGGACGCCTTGGATCTTCAGGATTGCTCACTATTATCCCTCCTCAAGCTTGATCCGGAGACTATAGGTGAAGGACCAAGCTTGGAAGTGAGCAACACTGAACTTGAAACCAGGAGCGCATCACCCTAACAACTGCGCTTAAGCCAACTGGCCCATCCTTTGATCTCTGCTCCATTACCTTTGGACCACCGGTCTCCTCATGACTTAGGTGATGGTCTTCCATGTGTGTCTCATGAACCAGGAGCTCAACACCCACAAAGGCTGCGCTTAATTCAACCGGTTCTACACACAAGCTATCCCTCCATGGTCAGGAATATACATCATGTGTAGGCTCTGAACTTCATGGGTAATGTCATCTTCTTTGTCTTGGATTGGTGATGGACGGAGATAACCTCTTGTGTACCTGAAACATCACTCAAACTCCAGCAAGAATTAGACCACACATTAGGATCAGAGCTTGATAACTCACCAAGTCTGATCCATAATGTTTAACAAGATGCAATGGACTGAATCTAAATAACTCATTCAGTTCAAATCCAAGCAACCAACTCTGTAAATGCACATGTACGATAACTCATCAATTACAAGGCACCTAGGCAATTTTAAATGACCATTTAAGCAACTACATGATTAATGGTCAAAACAAAGACTAGATAACTCATCTAATCATCCTAACAGTTTATGAATGCATCACAGGACCAGGAACAACCTATGGATGCAAAACAAGACATAGAGCCAACATATAGATGCATTACATGACCAGGAAACTCTCCTAGACCTCTAGCAATGCCTCAAAACTCACACCAGGCTCTAGACAACTCGCCTAGACCATTCTGAACACAAACAATTATCCTAAAGCAATAACTAGTCATAACCAAGCTAGCAAGTTTAGAAACAATTTTAGAAACAGAACTACACACACAGTTTTTGTATCATGGGACAAAAACTAGGTTCAACAACTCTAGCACTTGAACATGTCCCAAGAACAAAACAATCCACACAACACAAATAAATAAACTAGGACATGAACTAGACAAAACCTTGCTAGTAAATTCCTAAAACAAAACACACACAGCCAGAAACAATTTTAAACAATTAAACAAGCTCAACTTAAAGTTCAGGAGGTTAGCTTACAACTCAAGGAACCTGAGCTAGTTCCTTGTACCTCCATGGACATGGTTCATCTGAACTTGGAGGTTTGAGGTGTGGGTGAAGGTTCCAAAACTTCTCCTTGGTATGTCCATCATGCTTGCAGTGATCACACTTAAGGCCTCTCTCCTTATGGGACTGTGGTGAAGCGGCTGCTTGGTTTGCAAGTGAAAGCGACTCATTTCCTTCAAACAAATAGTGTGACCCTTGTTCCTTTTGGATTTGAGAACACACTTCTTCAAGAGATGGCAGCTTGTCTGACCTCAGTATGTGATTCACTAGGTCATTAAAGGTAGGATGGAGAGTGAGAAGCAGCCCAAACACCTTATCTTGCTCTTTTCTTTCATTTAGGAGGTTTGGGTCTGTTGTAGATGGCCTTAGCATATCAAGCTCGGCCCACAGTGACCTGAACTTTCCGAAGTGGCCAGTAAACTCCATCCCCTCCTGAGATAGGTCGTTTATGGCCTTCTTAAGCTCATACACACGACTCAAGTTAGATGAGTTGCCATAAACCTTGTGGAGAGTCTCCCAAAGCTCTTTAGCACTCTCACAATATGAGTAAGCTTCCATGATGGACGCCTCAAGTGAGCTTTGGAGGATGAACAAGACCATGAGATCTTCTGGCTGCCATTTGTCTCCATCTTCAAGTTTAGAGCTGGGTTGCTTTAGAGCTGCTTGTGTACAATGGTTCCACAAGCTTTTTCCTCCAAGGGCTGTCTTCAGAAGCTTGGACCAGAGGAGGTAGTTTGAGCCTTTGAGTACCACATGAATCACCATTTTAGTCGCCATACTTCTTTTGTTCTCCATCTTGGAGAGTTTTGGACCAATAGACAAAACAGAGTACCCACTGGTTTTTGAGAAACAAAGCTTGAATGTGGACTTTGGTGAAGTTTGCTGGACTGAGCTGAGGCTTTCTTGAGTTCCAGAGACTAAATACCTTCTCTATCTTGAGTTCTGATGAGGTTTTTTCCCTCCTGGAAAACCTTTGGACCAGAGGATAGATTGATAGAACAAAACAGAGTTTTAAAGAGAGATACAAACAAAAACAGATTTGCGGAAGCTATTTAGGTTTTCAGAAGTTTGAGAGCTCTGATACCATGAGAGAATAGATAAAACAGAGTGTAAGAGTGATGTAGAGACAGAGAATGGTCGATTTAAGTGAAGGAGAATGATAGAAACCAGAGAGAATGAAAGAGAATGCAGTAGAGAGTATAAGGAGAATAAGAGTGTTCTTGAGAGTGTTTTTGAGAGATTTAGTAACCAGAAAGATTAGAGACTTAGAGAGAGTTTCTGTAAGAGAGAATATGAAGAAAGAGAACTACTCTTTGCTTAATTCAATTCGTGATACAAAAGGGCCATTAAGTAGCCAAAGAAACTACATTACAAGACAAACAAAGAGAAATAAAGAACTAATACTTTTGGGATAGAATAAATTAATATTAAGAGAGTGAAGCCAAGGGGCTTCTGGTGGTCTGGTCAGGAAAGAGACATCACCAAACGGACCACTTGCTTCAGATCACATGTGATCTCCTTTATTTAATATAAACTGACTCCTTCAGTTTGAATTCGAATCACATGGTTCCCTGGAGCTTAATAACGGTCACAAGAGTCTCCATAACTCCTCCCTTGCCTTGCAAGACACTCATGGCCAAGATGATAGCTTGTGGAGCAAGTCTGTACAGACAAATTTAGTTTTTTCTTGTTCGGATGCTTAATTTGCTTGCTCTGATACTTGGACTCTTCATTCAACTCCTGCTTTATTTATTCTTCATTCCAACAAAAATACACACCAAAAGCCGAAAATAGTCTTGAAAAAAGGATACCAACCACATTCTGAGATAACTAAAACATAAACTAGAACAAAAATACAAAATCTAAAGAACATCAGCACATGTCTTCAAAGCCGTACAGACAACTAGAAACTGCTGAGGAAGCAGGTGAAGCAACTTGAGAAGCAATATGAGATGTAGCTTGAGAAGCAATCTGCAAAGGAACTCGAGGAGGACCTTGAGAAACCTGCAAAAACAGAAGTCACATTAGTCAATTTACAAAGGTGATTTCGAGAATCAAAAACAGAACAGACCTGCTTTTTGTGAAACCTTGAGTTGTGATTTGGTTCCTTACAAATCTCACAATGCATAGTACATTTCTTGTTCTTTGGGGCTTTCTTTGTTTGTGATTCATTGATTCTTTTATTCCTTTTCTTATCTGCTTTGGTAATCTTCTTTCGACCAGGTTGAAGCGGTTCAGAAGGAATATGGACATCAGGAGCAGATGTTTTAGGCCAGAACTCAGTACCTCGCACAGGGACATGATCATCTATGTAGTTTCTTCGCCATGTAGCTGTACGAAACCAATGATATACATAATCTTCAGAGACTAACTTCTTATGCAGTATCAATTCATAAGCATGCTCGCAAGGGACGCCAAAGATTTCGAACTTCATACATGTGCAAGTCCTCCTCTCCAAGCTAACACGGTAAGTGCATGAACTCAACTTTACTTCATACATCTCATTTTGTACTTCTACTAACCTTGCACTCAGATGCCTTTTTATGCTCAGCCTTAAGAAATTCTGTAACATATGATGTACATATACCTGAAATACAAAAAAAAAATGATCAAGAAACATGCATTAAAATGAGTACAAAATAGACAAAGAGTAATATACCTTTGTGGGAATGAGAGATGACTGATCTCTTGGCAATACGAGCCATTGCCAATCTATGAATGCCCTCTAGCATTGGCACAAAATCAAACTCCCTAGCCTTAGAGATTGTGTTGTTGAAAGACTCTGTAGAATTATTTTCTACATCTGCACAGTAGTTTCCCAGTTTGTAGAAGGCTCTACACCATGTCTTAGGCTTACTCTTCTGAACATCATCTTACACACCGGCATCATAGCAGATAATCATATCTAAACGTTGTAGAAACTCAGCCTTGTTGTAGCTCCATGTCAAATGCCATATCAATGACTTCATCTCCTTTCTACTAGCATGACTATTTTTCAGATTACCATAGATATGGCGTACACACATTCTATGTTCAATCTCTGGTAACTCAGTCTGAACAACACTTATCAATCCCTAAAAAAACAAAAAAAAAACAAGAACATCAAAACTCATCCTTAACAAATAACCAAAAGCACATCAAGACTAACCACATACCTTTTGTCGATCTGACACTAGTATGTAACCAAGCCCCTGATTCAATCCCAAGGTATCTTTGATCTTTCTCACAAACCATAACCAATTTTCTGTGTTTTCTACTTGAACAGCCCCCATGCTATTGGATATATAGCAGTATCCACGTCTCTTCCTAATGCAACACGAAGTTGTCCCTTGACTTTATGCTTTAAGAAGCATCCATCGACTCCTATTAGTTGTCTACATGACTGTTTCCATGTCTTTCTGATGTTAAGAAAAAAAAATATTTTGTTGAACTCTTCGATCACTTTTTCACTAGTCGTGTCAGTCACAATCTTAATCTCCACAATAAAATCTGAATTTGATTCTAGCAACTCAGCAGCATAATCTCTAAGCCGAGCAAACATACGATCATTCTCGAACTCAGTCCACCTTAGTGCCTTGTTTCTTGCAGCCTGACACTGAGACCTAGATACCGTAAACCCCCATTTTTCATGAATCAATTCTTCAATCTTCATGGGCATGTAGTATTCTGGTTCCTCTCTAATCTTATCAACAAAAAGTCTTGCAATTTGAGGAACTTTTAACATCTCACATTCACCATTTGGAATACATGAATGCTCCTCTTTGAAGATTCGAATTTCCCAGACATTATCCTTAGGAAGAGTGGACACATACACTTTTCATTCACATTCTTCACCACCAACACATATGAACCCAATCTTATCTTTATCATATTTGTATTGCTTGATATTCCGGCCTGTTCTAAGAGCATAATCGAGCACAAAGTCCTTGAAAACCACACCATTCAAGAAACATTGCCCCTTGTAAAATCTTCCAGCACCGCGTTTCATAGGGACCCTCTTCTTCACATTCCTACGAGGTTCATCTTCCTCTTTCTCATCCTCATCCTCACTCGAGTGACACTCGTCGTGGCGTACATGAGGCTCGTCAATGAATTCTTCGAGTACCTGCTCGATCTCGCTTTGTTCTCTCTCAGCTGTTTCTTCATCAAAGTCTTCACCGTTTTCATTAGCCATGGAAAATCTTCGACTGAAACGCTCTCTCTTCGTCGATTAATTCTTTCTCCTTCTCTGTCCTCTCTGTTTATTTTGATTTATGGTTAGGTTTGTTAAAGAAAGGGATTGGGAAATTGGGAGATTTGGTCGGGTTTATTAACGTAATCGGGTCTTAATTGGATCAAATTTTGATTTATTAACGTAATTCGACCAGACATTTGTATCCAATGTCCGAACGGGACTTATGAGTAACCGTTATGGCACTTGTTCAAGCAATCAAATAAATACTCACTTCCTTGTGCATCTATACGTCACTTAAACGTTTCCTTGTGTTTTGTCGATAACAGATTTTGACTATGTTCATTTGAAACTAATTTGTATTTTGTATATACGTAGGAAATTAATAAGCATCTTGAATTGTTGTATGCTTAGGTGTGTTACTTTTCTAGCCTTCTAGGTTATATATCCACTTGTGCTTGTCTATACTTTTTGATATGCCTGGACGTTTTTACCTCAATCCGAAGTACTGATCTTAACCCAACCCGAACCAGAAAATCCAAAACCAAATCTGAACTGTTTTACAAAAATATCCGAATGGGACTTATGAGTTTACTATTTTGGATTTTGGTTATAACCGGAACCGAACCGAAATCCGAATTAAGATCCGAAAATATCTGAAATTAGTTAAATATGTTAATGTTTTTATATATGTTAAGGTGATTTAGATATTTTAGAGTATTCAAAATATTTTTGTAGTTTATTTTATTTTTTATTTTGATATTTTTTAGTTAATTTATATAGTTTAACTAATTTTTAATTAGATTTGTAAACAATTTATATATTTGGAATTTTGTTTTTGTCAATTTTCGAGGTTATAAAAATATATTTTTAGACGATTTTAAACATTAGTTAAATCTGATCCGAACCAAATCCAGAAGGAACCGAACTGAACCCGATCCAAAAATTAGTAAAAACTGAATGATCTTATGAACATAACACCGAAAATTCGAAAATCCAAATCACTCGAACCGAAATCGAATGGGCCACCAATCGCCAAGGTCTATTTTTTGATTAAGATACATCGACTACTTCTTACAGTTTCAAACTAAGAAATCTTAAACCTTTGGTTAAAATATAACTATCAACAAAGACTTATCTTTTGTTTGGGCTTTCTAAGTCTCATCTTATAGTCGAAGTGTATGACGTTTCAAACGATAAGAACAAACCATAAGTTAAAAAACACAAAGCTCTCCTCGTGACCTCGTCCATCGATCTTTGATATCTTGTCATTAACAATGGCAAGGTCTTATAAAAGAGAGAGAAAAATGGTTATTACCAATTATTTAGGATCTCAATTAATTATAAATTTAAAAATCTGAAATTAAAATGTACAAAATGATCAAACCTAAGCTGTCATTAGCTATTCAATGCATTTCTTACCTTTAAAATAATATTATCTTGAACTCATTGTAGTTTCCTAACGTGGTCGAAATTACTAGGTAAGTTCCTTTGATCCACAAAAAAATAGATATATATTTTAATTCATGTTGGATGGTCACGATTTTAACATTATAAATATTTTATTGCATATAATAATATATTTAAATGTTATCTTATGTTTTCTGATTGAAAGAAACATGGTTTTGTACTTCGCAATTAAACCGGAAGGTGGAAAACCAAACTGTAATTCATTTGCGTACGATAGTTTCCCACTCTGTTTGCTATCTATAAATAGTTTCCGTCTAGTTAGTAGTGAGCATCCATCTCGTGATCCTCATTTCCCGGATCTCTCAATTTACATCTCCGACCCGACCCATTTACGCGACCCGATTCGGGTCAACCCAAAATCCGCCGGAGACGAAAAAAAACAAAAATATGGATAAGCCTAGCTTTGTAATCTCCCCCGAAGAAGCTGAATCCGCCGCGAACCAACTCGGCGTCTCCGTCCTCCAACTCCTCCCTTCTCTGGTCATCCCCGCGAAATCCTTCGCTCGTCCACCGATCTCCAAATTCCACGTCGGAGCCGTCGGACTCGGATCGTCGGGTCGGATCTTCTTAGGAGTCAATGTGGAGTTCCCAGGCCTCCCTCTCCACCACTCAATCCACGCGGAGCAGTTCCTCGTCACCAATCTCACACTCAACGACGAGCGTCATCTCCGTCACTTCGCCGTCTCCGCCGCACCGTGCGGACATTGCCGACAATTCTTCCAAGAAATCCGCGGCGCGCCGGAGATTAAACTCAAAATCACCGATCCGAACGTAACCGCCGCAGATTCCGACGCCGATGCAGACGGATTCCTCCGCCTCGGAAGCATCTTGCCGCACAGATTCGGTCCCGAGGATCTTCTCGATAAAGACTTCCCTCTCATCCTCGAGCATCGCGATAACAACCTCACGATCTCTGATCTCGATCCGATCTGTAACGGAATCACCGATTCCGCTGTGGAACTGAAGCGTACGGCTCTTGCTGCGGCGAATAGATCGTACGCGCCGTACAGTTTGTGTCCTTCGGGTGTTGCGCTGGTGGATTGCGACGGGAAGGTCTATAGAGGTTGGTACATGGAATCGGCGGCGTATAACCCTAGCTTGGGGCCAGTACAGGCGGCGTTGGTGGATTACATTGCTAATGGAGGCGGAGGAGGGTACGAGAGAATCGTCGGAGCTGTGCTTGTGGAGAAAGAGGACGCGGTGGTGCGACAAGAGCACACGGCGAGGTTGCTTCTACAGATTATATCGCCGAAATGCGATCTCATTGTTTACAATTGCCATTGACCTTTGAGATAACATATCACCAGAAAAAAATGAAAATAAAAATAAAATGGACTTTCAATGCGTAATTATTTTTGGTAGCCACCAAACAAACAAAAATAATAGTAATTATTGAAACTTAAAAGTTGAAAGCGATGCCTCTGCTCTGATGATAGAATGGATGATGATGAGACGTCAGAGAATATAAGAAGACTCTTTTATCTTATTTGTATTCTATAATATATAAATTATTCTAATACATTATTATGGCTATGAATGTGGTGCAGTTAAAATGCAGAAGAAAAGCAGGAGAGTTAACTGCAGTCCTATCTGCAATATTTTATCCATTCATCACTAAAATACAGAACAAAAAATAAATAATAAAAAATGTACTGAACTGCTTGCAGATCAATTGTAATGTAAAAAAAGTTCTCCTGCAAACACAGCCAAAAGCGAGGTGGCCAAAAACAGGTGACCAATGGGTGATTTTCCCTTTTCTTTTTTTTTTCTTTTTCTTCTATAAATACTACACCAACTTCCTTTCTTTTATTACAAACCAGAAAATTATATTATACTCTTATAAACACTTATATATATATATATATATATATATATATATATTTACTTGACATATTATGTTTACAATAATTAGAGATATATATTATTTTTTTATTATCTATTTTTGGCTGCAATAAAAAATAATATATATAGTATTTAAATTGATAGAAAAACATACATAAATGATATATTTATGTTGTTTCTAATTAGTTTTGATATTTTTCATGTTGTCTTTACATTTTANTATATATATATATATATATTTACTTGACATATTATGTTTACAATAATTAGAGATATATATTATTTTTTTATTATCTATTTTTGGCTGCAATAAAAAATAATATATATAGTATTTAAATTGATAGAAAAACATACATAAATGATATATTTATGTTGTTTCTAATTAGTTTTGATATTTTTCATGTTGTCTTTACATTTTATTTTTTTGAATGAAGATTGTATTGATACAATATTAGTCTTTTAGTGAAAGAAACAATAGGAAAGAACCAAAATTGAGTAAAAATATTAAATTTAAGTGTAAAAGATAATAATATTATAATTTTTATTTATGATAAATGTTCATATAATATAAAATTTCTGTATATTTATTAAAATTATGATATATATTGCTATTTGTGTCAATTTGATATTTATTACTTATTTATAATAAGTTGTACGTAGTTCTTTAGATATTTAATTTTAAATTAAAATATGAAACATTTATTTAAATATAATAATTTATGGAAAACATTAGAGAAATTATTGCAAATTCATTAGGGACAAACCAAAATCATTGATGTTAAATTTGTTTTTCAATTTTTATTGTATGTTGTAATTTTATTTTTAAGAATGTTAATTTTGTTTGGTACTATTATATATAAGAATTTTTATTTTAGATATTTAAATTAATAATTTTTTTTACTTTCTATCATAAATTATTTATTTTAATAAATTAATTTAACCAGTTTGATCTGCATTTGTTCTGCATAATCTGCATGATCTGCATTTGTTCTGCATGATCTGCATTTCTGTTTGATCTGCATTTTTTGATCTGCATTGTCCATTCGAAGCCTATGTTTGTCTGTACTTTGTTAAATTATATCGAGAGATTTAAGCAAATACCCATAAAAAGAAGTTAAATTAGTGGTTTGTCTATGAGTTGGCATTAAGATAACTTTTTGTACAGTTTGTTTGAAATTGGACCAAATTGACCTTCTCCAACTCTCAGAAGCTATTGCCTTTATCTGACATATTCTCTCTCCAACGATTCTTCCTCTTTTGCCACATTTCATTTTCTTTAAACCACACATATTTTTCATACATCTATTTTTCACACTCTTTTTTTTTATACTATTTTTTCACATATTTTTGGACCAAATTGAAACTTCAACAATATAAATTTTTTTACTTATAATACATAACAATGTATTGACATCTACGATTATTAACAATTTACACATCTGTTTACACGTATAGTACATGTTTTTTAATAGCTAACACAAAAATTAACAGCTACAAAAATTGTTAACAGTTACTGCTTTCTGTTAACACATCTGTTAACATTTACAAAATTTGTTAACATTTAATGTCTCTGTTAAAACATCCGATACATGTATTTGTTAATAGTTAACACTGTTGTTGACATCTACATTATTTGTTAACAGCTAACATAAGTGTTAACATCTCGGCGATTTTAAAAAAAAAACTTCAATGCTGATTTATTCAGAATATGGTGAAATTAAAATAATTTAGATTCATAAGAATAGTAGTAAAATAGTAATAAATTTTTCGCAACAATAAATTTTTACACAAAAAAGAAGATATTAACATGATAAAAGAATTTGAGAATGAGAAAGAAAGTAGAATCGAAGGAAAGAGAAAGAGAAGTTGTGGGGAGAGAGAGTGTGTCAGGAGAGAGAGTCACATGCATGTGAAAGGAATGGCAATATGGTCCAAAAAAATAGATAAGTCCCATCAAGGGTAATTGCCTAATATTGGGTCCAAAAAGGATATAGGCGCAAATAATCCAATTATATTTAGTTAATCATCTTTTAAATTGTTTCTTTCATTCAAAATAATAATAAATGTTTTAAAAATGTAGAAACGGGAAAAGAGTCTTTCTACTAAAGTATTCTCAATTTTCTTTGGAAAACCTCTTTATTTTTTTTTATATTAGCGTATCTGTTTTAAAACTCAATACTAAATAAACATAAATAGTTTGATAAAAAAATAAACATAAATATTTTGAAAAATAATTTTGAGAGATTCATTTTAAGAAAATCTGTATAACAATGTTCTTATATCCCTCTCTAAAGTTTAGATGTCAGCTATCACAAAAGCACAGATATATATGTGAATAAATAAACATAAATATTATTAAAAAATAATTTTAAGAGATTCATTTAAAGAAAATATCTAATAACAATTTATTATATTCCCTCTCTAAAGTTTAAATGTCAGCTATCACAAAAGCAGAGATATATGTGAATAAAACTCAAATCAAACACAAGAAATTATTCTGTTTGCTTATGCTTGTTTAGCTCAAATAAGAAAGAAAAGGATCCAATTTTTCAAATGAACCAAATATATTCTAGTATTAATCCCGTATAGTTCTTCTCAATGAGCAAACAAAAAATATGGAATATTAAAATCGAAATCTTAAGGTTAGACATATCGTCCTCAATGTTGTGTGGCCACTAATCAAGGACAATGAAGAAATCGACTTATCAATAAAATAATTAAGTTATGAATGTTCTTTACACAATCAATGTACACATTGATGCCTTAACGTGAATTTTTGAAAAGCAATAATAAAAATAAGATGATCCACAAGCAACTCTTATTATGAGTGGTTATCAATTAGTCCAGAAATTTAGATCACTAAGAGCAGCAGCAGCGTTCCATTTCTCAACGAGTACCTTTAGAACAAATAATAATAATATAGTTTAACTTTTTAATTAGAAAAAAACTAAGTGGATTATATAACGACACGTTAGACCATCTCTAATAGAATTTTATCCCATTGAAATTCTAAATAGTTATATATGTATATATATGCATTATATATACATGTATAGTTATGGGACTTACAAAATAGTATGGAATTCTCCTTTAATAGTTCCAAAAAGGAGAAATTTACACTATTTTGTAGGTCCCATAACTACACATGTATATATAATGCATATATACACATACATAACTATTTAGAACTCCAATGGGATAGAACCCCATTGGAGATGGTCTTAAACAAACGATTCTCAAAACAAGTGAAACGTTTTTCTGAGACCAATCGTCTCTCTCCTTCTCTCTTACTTTTATCTCCATCTCTCCTACTTTATATAGAGATGGTTATCTTAAGAGACACAATATATCTTTTTTCCTCACTTAAAGAAACTTGTGCTGGAATAGACACAATGTTACGCCACCTGTCTTTTGTCGGACGTAAGTGACCCTGGAAAAAGATGAGAGTTATTTGTTGTAGTTAAGGGAGGAACTTGTCGCTGAAAAATGTAACTAGGAAAAAAGGAGTTGAGTTGCAATAAATGAAAAGGAAATAAAAGAAAAAAGGTAGGTATATGGGAGAGAGGAAAGATTTATGGGACGTTGGATCTGATTTGAACAAAACATCTAACGGCTGGGGGAGGTTGGCTCCATGACGAGTTTCCTTGGTATATGGTGCAATTAAGAAGAAATCTTTCTCTCTTGATAGAGCTGATATGTTCGAAGGTGGTGAGAAAACATTTGCCTGAGATCTTGATTTTATCTGTGAATGGAGGTTGAAAGAAGAAAAATAAAATCTCTCTTGAGCATCGTCTCTATAGTCGGAATCTTGATGGCGAAGGTAGTTCATCAATGGCGTGTATTGATTTCATATTTTCTGATATTATTTTGATTGGCTTTTGGTGTCTCTATACAACATAATGATGTTTGTGTGAATTCCATATGGATGATATGTGTCTAGTGATGTGTGGAGCCTGGGTTTGTGGTTCGGATGGTAAATAGGAGTTCATCGTGGACAAGAAGAAGATGGCTAAGATTATTTCGGTTGAGGAAGGAATGTCCATGAAAGAGCTCAAACGACGGGTGGTTAGTGCATTCAGATTTGGTGGAGCTGAGTATAGTGTTGCTCTGTCTTATTGGCCACCGGATATCATGGATTTAGCGACTGGAATTAAGACCTCCCCCCCCCGTGTTGCTAACTAGCGATGGGGGGTTGAAGTATTTTTTACTCATATGAAGGTTAATGGGTCAATGAATCTATTTGCTATGATTGAACGAGTTGAAGTCGATTTTTAGGCTGATAGTGGTATGGGCGCGGGATTTGTTACACCTACAGGGGAGAAGCGGCGTAGTGACAATGATTTTAAAGGGAAAGGAGGCTACGTTTCAAGCATAGAGTCCAAAAGCAGCTTCATTAGTATCGACGATGATGAACTGGTGGACGAGGTTGAGAAGTTAGAAGAACGAATGAGGTCAGAGAGTAACCCCACTGGTGTAGGTGATTTTAGTGGTTGCAGCGAAGATATAGAAAGCAATTACAGTGTACCAGATGAGGTTGATGAGAGGGATGTTAGGCCAAGAGGATATGACTACCAATTCTGGGAACCACTGATTCCAGGCGATTTGGGAGGTTCAGATGCAGTTGAGGTTGTATTCAATGAAAAAAATGCAACAGGTGTGGTTAAGGAAGAAGAGGCAAGAAGACCTTACAACTTTTATACGAACAATGCATTTGATCATGAGTTGATTCTGGTGGGTCTGGCACGCATGAGGGAGATGAAACCAGAGAAGAAGATCCTATGGACGATCTCTCATGGATGGGTAAACCAGGTGTACATGGATGCGATACTCGTGGTCGAGAAAGTGGTGGACACGAAACTGAGAAAAGGAGGCTTGGCGACGTAGATGACGAAGAGTTTGACATTCCCCCTTTATATGACGACACAGTGTATGAGGCTGCTGAGATACCTGGGCTTGACGTGGAAGAAACGGATGGTGTGGTGCATGTTGGAAAAGTATATGGTAGCAAAGTCGATTGTCAAATCTCGTTGGCCATTTATGCGATAAAGCGTCAGATCCAATTTAAACAAACACAGACAAAGGTGGACTCTTTCATGTGGAGAGTGCCCTGATCCACACTGTGATTGGAGGAATACGGCTCATGAAATAAGGGGGACTGGCTACTATGAGATAAGGAAAGCTCAGTTGGATCATTCTTGTCTGATAGAAAGTAGGAATGGATACATGCAAAGAGGAACAACCAGGGTAATTGCTGCTGTCTACAAGGCTAAATTCAAAGAACCAACCAAGGGGCCAAAATTTGGAGAGTTGCAGAGGCTTGTGCTTGAAGACCTTAGGATATCAGCTTCTTACATGAAGTGTTACAGAGCAAAACAGAAAGCAATTTTGGAGTTGAGAGGGGGATGATGATTCATATACGAAGCTGGCGGAGTATTTGTATATGCTAAAACTAGCAAATCCCGGGACCATAGTTGATATAGAGTCAGAGTTGGACAAAGAGGGGGTGGAGCGGTTTTTGTATCTGTTTCTTTCGTTTGGTGCATCTATAAAAGGTTTTAAGAAGCTGAGGTTGGTATTGGTGGTTGATGACACTCACCTTAGTGGTAAGTACAAAGGTGTCTTGCTGACTGCTAGTGGACATGATGGTAATTTCCAGGTTTTTCCATTAGCATTTGGAGTGGTGTACATCAGGGATACTGACGCATGGACATGGTTTTTACAGAAGCTGGAAAGAATTCTGACTGATTCAGATAATGTAACAATTATTTCCGATAAAGCAACATGTATAGCAAATGCTGTGAGTTGTGTGTATCCAAAGGCACACCATGGTTACTGTATTGTTCATTTGGCCAGGAATGTGAATGCTAAATATTCGAGCAAGGGACTTGCAAGGTTGGTGACAGCAGCGGCTACAGCACATAGGATGCGAGACTACAAGAAATACTGCGACGAGATAAGGGCGGCCAGCAGTGATTGCGCTGTATATTTAGGGAAGATTGGGACATCTCATTGGTCGAGGGCATACTTCAAAGGCGAGAGGTATAACATAATGACAAGTAACATCGCTGAGAAACTAAACAATGCGTTGGTTGAGGGGTGGTCTTCCCCCATTGTTGAGTTATTGATGTTTATTCAAGACATGATGACAATATGATTCAGTGCTCGTAGGAAGAAGTCAGGGAGGCACAATGGTTTGATGACTATTGAAGTAGATAAGGTGATGATGAGGAGCATGGCGCTAGTAAGTGGCAGTCAAATCAAGTCGATTACCAGTTGGAGCAGTCAGGTTGTAAGATAGTTTGGTGGCTATGAAAGTGTCATTCTAGATCAGAAAAGATGTTCCTGCAGATACTTCGACCACATGAAGATACCTTGTGGTCATGCCATGCTCGCTGCTGACAACCTGAATGTACCTTACGCTACTCTGGTTGGACACTATTACAAAACTTATGCTTGGAGGGAGACATATGCTGGGGTGATCAGTCCAATTGGTGACCCAAGGGATGAGGATATTCCTGAGGTTGTGAGGAAAAAGGTTTTAATGCCACCGGTGACAAAGAGGCCAGCCGGTAGGTGTAAGACAAAACGGTTCTTGTCAACTGGAGAGATTCCTGTAAGCTGTGTTTGTAATACCATTTGACTGAGTGTATGGTATGAGTGTATGGTAATAGTAGTCTAAGTTTGTGGCATGTGTTGCAGGCACCAAAGAAGAAGGCCATACCAAACAAGTGTGGGATATACAAGGGTACATGCCATAACATGACGAACTGTACGAACCCCATATGAATGTGTCAGCTGTTGTCATAATTTTTTGTGTAATGATACCATATTGTCGTGTATTTTGGTACGTTTGGATGGTCGGTTGTGGATGATATGTTTGTGGACATGGTGGCTTTTTGGTTTGCTGTTGAAGAAACTGTTTTTTTATTGCCAGAGGACAATTTTTTTTATGTAATGAACTTGTGGTTATATTCTGGAAAAATTTGTGGTTGTTTTATTTTGCAAATATTTTTGTTGGCTGAGTACGATTTTGTGTGAATTGCTTTTCTTTGTACGGTTGGATGTGTATGTTGAGTTTGTGGAAATCTAGGGTTTTGGTTGTGGTTAGGGAAGTTGTTTTTTCATTGTCTCAGGGCAACTGGTTTATGTACATGGTGGTGTGTGGTAGATGATACTGTGGACGGATAAACTCTGGATGGTAGGTAGTGGGAAGAAACTTAGTGATTGTGAATTTTTGGAGTGGGAAACATTGCCTGAGGAGATAATTGCAAGAAAAGAGTTATAGTCGTGAGACATTAGATGACCAGACAAGTACAACAGTTATTGCTAGGAACTAGTTCTAGACATTGGATCTAATATTGTTTAAAACATCAACAATCTCGCGGATGTCTGTCTTGATGTCAAGAAGATCATGCTTTAGGTCTAGGAGGTCTTGTTGAAGCGCAGCTTGTTTATCTACCAGTAATGCTTACTCTTCCGTATTAGCTTCCTTAACCCACTTGAAAAGATGGTCTGGCCCGGAAGTTGTGCCGCAGAGAAAGAATCTTTTACTAGGGTTTTCTTTTGTTTTGAGGTGAGAATAATTTTCGGAGATCCACACAGGCAGTGGGAGGGGGTTCCAGTGGCGTTTTCCATTGTGTGAAACTGCGATAATAGTTGAGAACAATGTGAGTGATATATGGTGATTTAAATAATAAAAAGAGATTTAGTAAGGCTTACGAAAGGGAGAATAGAGTCTATATGGCGTTCGAAGAATGTGGAGAGAAATCCCCTAAAGTACATGGTCAAAGATTTTGGGGTTTTTTGTTAGATCTGGAATTAACAAACCCGGAGACGAAGGAAGTATATGTATATGCTTATTTACTAACAGGTGTCGGTTCTTCGACTGTGGAAGATAGAAATGAAAACGATGCGTTCCATGAGAGTCGAGACGTGGACATGTAGTTGTGGTTATGATACAGTGGCCGGACAAATAAATTCTACGGTTACGGAGCATAAAAACTAAAACTACGCGGAGTGGATATGGTAACGTGGTTGGATTCATCAATTGACAGGTGTGGGTTCTACGCTTTTAGAGGAGTCAAATAAACGATGCGTTTTAGCGTAGACAGAATCGTGGCCATGTAACCATGGACATGATAATGTGGTTGACTAATTTGACTAACGTGTGGGACGATTACATGGACATGTTATTATGGATGGATTTGTCACAATGCCCCAAAAAGCCTGAAAGTCTTAGCTATGTGGCACTACCTTACATAAGAGGTTCTGGCACGGAGGTGCAGAAAACATCCAAAATACATCCACAAAATACATCGTTAGGTTACATAGAAAGTCCTATCACAAAAGTCATATCCGAGAGAGAGAGAGGCACATTAGTAGTTTGTAGGGGAAAATGCCTCCTTAACAAAAGGGGAAAGCGTCATGGTGAGAGAGATAGTTAGTGGTAGTGCCTTGGTAAGCAGGGAGGACGAAAGTTTTGTATGCTTTCATTGCGTAGCATTTGCGAAACTTGTCAACAATGTCATTTGTGATCCCACTCAAGTGTGGGTATGGGTCGGTATAAAGGTGCATCTCCATGAATTTGATGTTGACATGCCCGCAGTCACCGGACCTAAGGTTTTGGTAGAGCTCAGGGATGCGTCTCCATGTAAAAGGTAGTAGGTCACGGGAATTGTCGTTTGCCATGAAAAGGATAAGGTATGGGAGCCTGTCAAGAACTGGTTTGAGGAAGCCTTGAACCTTGATGTCGCTGTACAAGTTGGGCAGTGGATCGAGTACTTCAACATGTCCCTTAAGGAGGTGGATAACTAGACCCACCCAGTGCCTATCAGCCCAGATCATAGGAGTGTAGACAGTGTGCACGACTTTTATCCAGTTCTGGCCATGAAGCATGATCAGATTGGTAAGCCGGGGTTCCCAACGGATCTTGTCTTTATTGAGTGCGGCTTGGAATTCTTGCTGTTTGGACTGCATCAATGAAGTCAAATAAGGCGGAGAGAATAAAGAGTTCTGCATAAAAAGTACGTCTTTGTGGCGTTCTCCAAGCATGTGCATTAGTGCAGTCATGTGCTGGGGAGAATTCGTAGACATTGTTAGAGCTTGAGAAACAAATAAGAGAGGGAGAGGTAATATTTAAAAAAACATAACACCGTCCCAATGTGTCTGACCATTGTCTAGGAGTGGCTAGTTTGAGAAGGTCTTCATTGGAGAAATCGAGTTTAGAAGGTGTAACGTGTTTGCTGGGACATTGGAAAAAAAGATCAGATTAGTAGACTAGAAAAGTCGTTGCTGAGAAAGGAAAGTTCTTGAGAACTTACACATTTCTTTTAGAACGCAGAGTTGTTGAAAAGAGATTCCACAGCTCCTCTGGCGGAGGTGAGATAAGCATGATATGGGGAAAATCCAGTCGTTTCATGAGTGCTTCTGCTAGGGTTTTTTCCTCGTCTGATGGTGTATGTCGTTTTTGTTTTTTGGCTGGAGAGGAGTCACTGAGTTCACGGACACCGGGATCACTCGTTTGTGCCTGCAAAAATAACATCCAACATAGATTGGTTAGGAAGCATATGTTAACTTCATCGAGAACAGTTTATGTAAGCCATACATTAACTTCATCGAGAACAGTTTGGATTTTCTTGTCTGGGGAGGAATCACTTAGTTGTACTGCCACATCGTCGATTCTTTATGCCTGACCCAAGCAGAGAAGAGGTAATAAAGTGAATAAAAATGGTCCACCCAATTAATAGAGTTTATGCAATTTTAAAGATCTAAAATTACCTCCTCACTGAAACTGGAAGGTGTAGGGTGGAACGTACTACTGGACCCTTTAAGAACAGCGACTGCAGCGGAAGCATTGGTTGTAGAGGAGTGGGGTGAAACACCTTGTGAGAAGCTTTGTTGAGTGAGCTGATGGGGGTCGTAGTCATAGCAGGCCGGGGGGGGGGGGCTATGGTCGTGGAGGTGATGAGGAATTGTAGACAGGCATAAAGGTATCTGCTTCTTGTGTTGTTGGACTGTGGTTAGGCGAGGTTTGTGTGGTTAGATTGTTAAGTGGTGTGGGGTCAAACTGAGGTAAAGTGGCTATAGGAGTTTCATGTTGTGAAGGATTACCTTAAAGGAACAGATGGTGTTGTGAGGAACTCCCTTGAGCTTCGTGATTATGAAAGATGTCATCAAGCTGTGCAGCCTCCTGAATTGATGTCGTGTGGTCGGTGGTCATAAGGGGAGGGGGAGTGTGGTATACGAATTTGTGGTCAGACAAGTTAAGGTCAGTGGCGGGTTGGTCAAGAGATTGGATAGCCGTATCATGGGTTGGAGACTTGTGTGAAGGAGACTTGCGTTCAGATGAGCGGTGATGAGATGAGTGGTGGTTAGGAGAGTGGTGGTCAGATGAGTGGTGGTCAGGTGAGTGGTGGTCAGATGGGTGGTGGTCAGGTGAGTGATGGTCAGGCAAGTGATGGTTAGCTGAGTGATGGTCAGATGAGTGGTGGTCAGGAGTTGGAGGATCACTTCGTAGAGTTGAGCAATGTTGGGTCCGATATTGGCTAGGAATAGGAGATTCAGAAATCCGGAAGCTGTCATCTTTCGCCTGGTCATTCTGTGTGAGTAAAAAAAAAGGTGAGAAAAACATAAGAAAAGAGTATATAATTCTTGTTCCCCTTATGTAGTAATGGTTACCTGGTTGCTATGGTCACTGATATCTTTTGGAGAAGCATGAGTCTCTTTGGGTGGATCAGTATTAAGCGGGGTTTTCAGAGAGGAGAAGCGACGATGCTTTGCAGCAAAGTGTGGTAATGTGGAAGCAGATGTGGACCGTCTCCGTTTGCGTTTCAGAATTAGTTTCATGCGCGCATTGGAAGCTTCTAGTGTGGTGACTCTAGCTTCCAATGCGGTGACTTTGGCTTCCAATGCGGTGACTTTGTCTTCCAACAGCTCGTTGTTTTGGGAGGAGGTTGAGGTTGAGCAAGTAGACAATGGGGTGACGCGCCTAGAGAGTTTAGTAGTGCGTTGTCTCTTTGCAGCTTTCTTGGGAATGAGATTTGACTCCTTTCATTTCCTCGATACAATATGTTTCTTGTGGACATGTGGTTCTTCTGCTGGAGTCACTATGTGTAAAGGATCTGAACAGTCACCTCCAGGCCACATAGCTTTAGTAAATCGGTGGTTGTTAGCTATCAGCTGCTCCATGTATGTCACTTTATCGTCTGTCTCCTGGTCTCGCCATATGCCCCAACCAGATTGGGGTCCTCTGACGATCGGGATGATTGCTGTCACACACAGCTGCAGAGAACAAAGTACACGTAAGACACAATCTCAGAAACGACAGAAAAGTTCAACAATGTAAAAAAAGAATATTCCACACTTACATATGGGTTTTCTTCAATGTTAAGAACATCGTTAAGGTCTAATGACCCATGGCTAGGTAGATCTCCCTCAGTAAGGTCCTTTATAGTCTGCTCGTGTGGTGGGGCATGAATCTTCGACTGCAGCAGAGGTATGGCTTTGAAGGCGAGTAACTGCAGAGCTAGAGGGAACCCAATGAGACGGAAAAAATCTTGTTTGAATTTTTGGACAAGGGTTTCAACTGGGTTGGCAACAGGTTTGCCTTTCAGAAACTTTGGTGGTTTCATACTACGCATGGTATGCAGAAATGATTCACGGCCCAAGGGAATTTAAGAAAAACATCTACATCACCTAGCATCTGAACGTACTTAAGGGTGGGACGGTGGACTTGCTGAGATGCAATCAACACTGCATCAACGATAATGATGAGGGCAAGCCGGATTCGCCTCCAACCATCCATCTGAGGATCATTCTGGAGCTCATCTGCTAAGTCCACGATGGTGATGTTGTTATATTTTCCAATTATCACTCGCCATAAGGGATCTTTGTGCGCATCCTTCTGTTTGTTTGCGCACTCTAGATTGTGATCAGTTGCTTCTTAATTCGCTGGGAATTCTCCACAGTTAAGACCAGTTATAGTCCCAAACTCTTCAAGGCCGATTCTAATGGGATCTGGTCCAAACACAGACCACAAAGTGTAGTCTTGACTGCAAACCAACTGACGGGTCAGAAGAGATTGAATGAGCTTACATGAAACAGTACACTAAAGGGTTGGGAGATCAAACAGCTTCCCGAAAAGCGAATCTCTAATCCTCCTAAGCTCGGGAGAACCACGAAGAACATGGCGGAGGAAGGCTAGAGTGTTTGGTCTAGAGTAGATATTCAGACGTAGGTTGGGGAATCTGTCAATACGGAAAAGTCTCTCCGGGAGACAGTGGTCTTCTGCGTTCTCTGCCAAAATAGAAAAAAAAACCCAAGAAAAGATTAGATGGAAGATTCAAAGAAAATCGAAAGAGATAGTGTTTCAATGGAAGACGAAATAGAGTAGAGTAATCCCAAAATAGGAAATTAAGATCTCAGCTTCCATGTAGGGGTAAATGGAGAGAGATGGTGAATATGGAAAGAGTCGGCAAAGAAGAAGCGGCAGTTGATAAGGAGAGAGACGACGGTGGATATCGAGAGAGACGACGGCGGATTATCGAGAGAGACTACGGTGGAGGAGAGAAGGAACTTACGAGTCTAGGGTTCTGTTTTTCTTTGGTTCTATTTTCAGATCTAGATTAAGAGATAATGGGAGATGTAAGGTCACGCTTAATCTTGTCGTTTTTTTTAAAACAAATTGATATCTAACTAAACAAAAAAAGAAAACCGCAAGTTGACTAAAGTGAGTTTGTGTCTAGTTAGAGGACATTAAGGTAAATAGACAAGAGAAATGTGTGTCAATGGGAGAAGTGTCTATTAGTGTAATTAGAATATTAGATTGTGTCCTCCAGAATAAATATTTCCTTTATAATCTATACTATTAAAAGTGAAGTCACCCTTGTTTTTTGGTCTTACATCTATATATATCAATTGTTACAAATCATATCACATATTAAATATACCCGATTTATTCTCTCTCTTCCCATTAATTACTCTAACCATATTCCATATTATATTTCATACGTTGATATTATCTTATAAACTTTATATTACAGCTTTAATCTATAGATTGATTACATGAATATTTATTATAATATAAATTAATTATATGGCGTTTAGATGCTCTCATACTTATAAATGTTTACATATTTATAAAATAAATTGTAATAAATTGTAATTTTAAATCATAATATATAATTCAATATACTGTATAATAAAATAATTTTTTTTATCAAATAAAAATATACTAAATTATATTTTAATATAGTAATTTAGATATTATATTAAATAGAATTTTTATTCTTTTAATATATATTTTAATATTTTGCTTTAATAAATTGAAGTATGTTGTAAACTCTATGAATATATGTTGTCATGGATATGTAATTCTTTTAATTTATAGTTTATAACATAATTTTAATTAAGTTATTATATATATATATTTTTATTGTAGTAATTTAATTATGAATATGAATAATGTATTTATAAATATTATAGTAATGGTATTTCTTATTTAATAAATCGAAATGAATTAAAATTAATTGCAATAATATTTAAAAGTACATTCTATTATTTAAAATAAATATTAAAACAATAAATATTTATATTTTACTGAAAAAGATATTAAAAGATACTATCAAAATGCAATATTAGAAAAGATCTTGGTAATATCTTTGATATCTGATTTTTAAAATATTTAAATAATATATTAAGATTGTTATTGAATAATAACTAAATTTGTTATATGCAAGATAATTTCAAATATTTTCGTATTAACTTTTCTTCATATGTCGATATATCATCATTCTCATGGTGACATTTAATGGATGAGATACGTTTTGTTAAGAAAATATTGCAAAAACTATTTTCTATAATTATCTTTGTACTAAAATAAATGAATTGCTTCATCTACAAGTTTATAAATTAACCACAATCAATATCGTGGTTAGTTATTTTTTGTTTGGTTTCCATAAATTTCGGTAACTTACCGTAGTTATATTACCATTAACTGTTAAACTTCAAACTTCTTAACTAATTCAAAATATCTTCAAGAAGTATTCCTTATTTCTCGAAAAAGATATTTTTTAAAATCGTCTAAATATTCTTTCCTACATTTGCGTAACCAAAATGTATATCGTCCATACCTATTATAAATATAGCCTCTTTTAACCACTATATTCATCATTCATTGAAAAAATTTAAAAAAATGGCGAATAATTTATAATTGTCGTGATATAAAACCGAGGAAGACTGCATGTCGCATCCAAGTCAAAATCTTTCATACATGGAAACACTTGATGAAAGACATAGGGGAGACCATGGAACTAATCATTTGTGATGCAAATGTAAGTTTATCGTTTTGTATAGATTTATGATTTAGATATCTTCATTTTGTAAAAGTGTAACCTAAATGATAATGTTTTATAAGCGCGGGTCACAACCTAAATGATAATATTCTTCCCTATATTTATGGAACAATTCTTCTATTTTTAAAACTATATTATTTTGAATCATAAATGTTAATAATTGTCTTATTGGTCAGTTTTCTCCCATTTTTATAACTTATCTCCATTGTTGTGTATCTATCTAACACAAGCATATTTTTATCTAAATGTTATTGGACAAGTTCAAGACCTGGGTGATCTGGAAACCATAGGGTGTAGTGGTGGGAAACAAAAGAATAAGTTGGAGTTCAGTCCCGTGGAAACCACAAATTTTTTTTTTTGTATGGTTAATAGTATAAAGTTAGTCTCCCTACCTATTATAAATTTCTCAAGCGCAGGTCAAAACAAAATTGCCGAAACATAAATAAATTATATAATTCGATTAACATATTTATTAGATTTAACTACAAATTTGTAATACAATTTTGGGTATTTTTAATAGTATTGATTTTCCAAGTTTATTATAGGTCATGGACCCATCCAATTTTGGTTTCAATTTAATATGTGTTTTAATTCTTCAAACTCTCACAACACATAATTTTCTGATTCTCTGTTTAATCACAAACTGACTCGGTTATGCAAACTAAATGAAAAGACCCTACTAAAACGTTAAATATACATCAAATTTTGCATATAAAACTATCATATAATAGCAATCGGATCATTTTATACGTTTTGTTACAACCGAAATAAAACCCGCACTTCTCAAATACGGGTCAAAATCTAGTTAATCTATTAAATTAATGATGAAAAATTATTGTACATACCACCACTAGTGATGCTCTAATGTTCAGATGGAAGATAGTACACTTTTGTATATATATTATTTTTGGTAAAACACGTTTGTATAAAGTTTAGCCTTAGGGTTTGTAAATTCAAGGTTTATGATATATAAAAACACTTTATAATAGTTTGAAAGCATTATAGACCATATTCGAACCGATAGCTAAGCAGTCCATGAATCCACAGCTAAAACCACGCAACAAGCAATACAATGAAAACATAGTTTAAAAGGTG
Source organism: Eruca vesicaria subsp. sativa (assembly GCA_932364175.1). Lineage (NCBI taxonomy): Eukaryota > Viridiplantae > Streptophyta > Magnoliopsida > Brassicales > Brassicaceae > Eruca > Eruca vesicaria. The sequence goes on along the minus strand of CAKOAT010828487.1, from coordinate 37,515 downwards.
CAATAATCAAAACATAATCAAGTCATTATTTAGAATGGAAACAACTAACTTCTCGTTTGAAACATTTATTTAGTTGGGTTGAGCCAAAACATAACATTAAATGACATCAACAATTATACTTACAGAATATATTTGGAAAACATGTATTATCGTTTATCATCAAAATATATTTCAAGAAAATAATAGATAATTTACTAATTGTTCCTATTTCTTTTTTTTTTAAAAGAGTTAAAATGAAAAAAAGAAGTAATATGGTATATAATTTGACCATATTAGAAAATCAAGATCACATTCAGACAAAATGAAGGACCAATAGTGAACTAAAATGCAAGATCTATGTCTAATAAGTGACATATTCTAATTCTACCATTTTTAAAAAGTTACAAAACACATAAAACATTAGTATCAAGAAAATATTATCTTAGAAATAGTATTTTGAAAACATGTATTATAGTTTAGCATCAAAATATATTTCAAGAAAATAATAGATAATTTATTAACTGTTCCTATCTTTTAAATAGTTAAGATGAAAAAAAGAAGTTAAGATGGTATATAATTCGACCATGCCAAAAAAAGGGTATATAATTCGACAATATTAGAAAATCAAGATCACATTTAGACAAAGCAAAAGACCAATAGTGAACTAAAATGCAAGATCTATGTCTAATAACTGACATATTCTAATTCTACCATTTTTAAAAAGTTACAAAAATACAGAAAACATTACTATAAAAAAAATATCATCTAAAATCAAATTAATTGTCCGTATTAAACCAACAAATACCATATTCCTGAAAGGTTACATATGGAATAAATAAACAGACCATACAAATTCAATATATATATATATATATATATATATATATATATATATTGAAGGATATAGCTGATTTTACCTTTAAAAAATAATTCAGAACATGTACTTAAGTACCAAAAAAAGAATAGAAATATAACATTTAGCCTAAATGAATAACAGAGCAACTAAAGCACGTAACAAAGAAGCGCAAAATTAGAGCTCAAATAATAAAAATATTATTAAAACAATAGTATCATAGAAAAACCATGTAACATCTATTTCACATTTAAGTGACATATTCTAGTTCTATCATTTTTAAAAAGTTACAAAAATACATGAAACATTACTATCGAGAACATATCATCTAAAATCAAATTGTCCGTATTAAACTAACAAATAGTCAAACATTAATAGATACCATCTTCCTGAAATGTTACATATGGCATAAATAACAGAGAATGCAAATTCAATATATATGAAAGGATATAGCTGGATTTACATTTAAACAATAATTCATAATATGTACTGAAGTACCAAAAAAACGGTTACTAGAACCAAATAAATAATAAAAATATACATTAGCCATAAATAAATAACAGATAAAATTAAAGAACGTATACAAAAGTGGGCAAAATTAAAGTTCAAATAATATTAGTTTCCTGATTTTTGACATGAATAATAAGACTATTATTAAAACAAAACTATCATAGAAAAACCAAGAAACATTTTCCAAGACCCATAAACTCTATACGGCTAATAGACCAAAGTAATACCATACCAAAACAATTTTTAAAACGGTTAATAGATAACCTTTAAAGAATATAATATATTAATCTTATATGTTTCACGTTGCGGAATGTCATAAGTGCTAAGACATCCAAATTTAACTATAAAATTGTAAGAAAGATGCATGCTGCAGAATGTAGTGTAAAATAAAGAACCCATAAGTGTAAAAAAAGTGATGCATAATGCAAAATGTAAGACGCTCAATGTTGAAGTATATTGTAAGATTGCACGAAAATAATGCAAAATGCAGAAGTGTGAACACATAAGTCAAAATGCGCATACAACAACCAAATGAAGAATGAATTGTAAAATGTAGAATGCTGAAGTGTAAATACATAATACAAAATGTGCATACAACAACCAAATGAATGCAGAATGCCAAATGTAAGAAGCTCATACAACAGCCAAAATTAGTTATACAATTACATGAATGTATTGTAAAATGAAGAACCCATAAATGTAAAGAAATGATGCATAATGCATAATGTAGGACGCTCAATGCTGAAGTATATTGTAAGAATGCAAGAAAATGATGTAAAATGCAATATGTATTGTAAAATGTAGAATGCAGAAGTGTAAACACATGATGAAAAATATACATACAGCAACCAATGAATGCATCATGCGAAATGTTGGAAAAGCTTATACGACAGTCAAAATTAGTTATACAACTACATGAATGTCATTTCCCAATTTCAGAATGTTCAACAAAGGGGTTTAGTGGATAACCAATATAGTTTCTAGAGTCAAGCAAGTTGTAAACTACATGAGACTAAACTAGCTACAAAGAGGTTTGAAAAGAAAATACATGTCACAAAAGTCTGCTACACTTGAAAAATCTCCAGAATCTCTCAAACAATATGAACGCCTTCTGAAGCACACACCTGAGGAAATAAAAATAATTAGTCTTTACTTACGTAGTATGCCACCTTGTTCCTTCTATGGATTGACACAAGCCTGCCCTATTGTAATATATTTGCATCCAACATGTCTTTTTTTGTAAGCCATGAGTAGTGAGTGAAGTAAGGAATTTATAGCCTTTGTCTTAAGGCTTTCTTAAATGTTGGTCGTTAAGTCAAAAACAGAATTTTGAAAGCCGTGGGTAGTAAAAAAAGTCTTTTGTCTTAAGACTTGTAAACCGTATGATGTTATTTTCCATCAGCTAGTAACACTTCTACTAGTCGTTTATTTCCATCCAGAAAGTCTTATAATCACCTATTTTCATTGTCTTTATCTAAAAGATACTTGTAAGCCCTGGGTGGTAAAGTAAGGAATCTGTTTTCAGTTATTGGTCTTTGTCTTAAAACTTTCTCAACCCATTGTCGTTAATAATTCATTTCCATCAAATAACTGAAAACAGATTTGGGAAAACCGTGGGTAGTAAAGTCTCTGGTCTTTAAGACTATTAAGCTGTGTGTAGTAATAGAAAGTTTTTTTTGTCTAAAGACTCTTTAAGCCTTTTTGTTTTTTTACCATAAACTAGTGACTTGTAGGGTAGCATCTGGTCGTCTATTTCCATTTAGTATTTCTTTGTCTAAAACTTATATGTTTTGTCTTTGGGCAAAAAGCCGTGGGTAAGTAATCCAAAGTCTTTTGTCTTGAGACTTCTAAGCCGTTGTGTTTTATTTGCCATCCTCTAATGACCTTTTTATAAGAAGCTGGTCACTTATTTCCATCCAGCAAGTCATTAAACTGGCTAACTCTCATTGTCTTCCTCTAAAGACTAACGTATTATGTTTTCCTCCAACAAGTCTTTTTACTGATCCATAGTCCGTGGATCAGTACAGTAAGGAATCTGTATTTAATTTGTTGTATCTTTCTTAAGACTTGTACTAAGCAGATGGTCATTAATTCCCATCCAGCAAGTTTAGAACTGCCTCATTGTCTTGTCTTTTATACTACGTTCCCATTCAACAAATCTTTTTTACCGATCTATGTTTTTTGTAAGCTATGAGTAGTGAAATAACTCTCATTTTCTTCCTCTAAAGACTATCGTATTATGTTTTCCTCCAACAAGTCTTTTTACTGATCCATAGTCCCCCAACAAGTCTTTTTATTGATCCATAGTCCGTGGATCAGTACAGTAAGGAATCTGTTTTTAATTTGTAGTCTCTTTCTTAAGACTTGTACTAAGCAGCTGGTCGTTAATTCCCATCCAGCAAGTTTAGAACTGCCTCATTGTCTTGTCTTTCATACTACGTTCCCATTCAACAAATCTTTTTACTGATCTATGTCTTTTTTAAGCCATGAGTATTGAAAAAGGAATCTGTTTTCAATTAGTAGTCTTTGTCTTTAGATCTTGTTAAGCTGTTGTTCATTACTCTATCCATTCAAATAACTGAAAGCAGATTCTGGTCAAGCCGTGGGTAGTAAAAGTCTTATGTATTTAAGACTTGTAAGCCGCAAGGTCTTATTTTCCATCCATTAATGACTTTTTGGGGAGGGTTTCTGGTCGTTATTTCCAATCGAACAAGTCAAAACCCTCACATTTTTTTTTGTCTTTGTCAAGACATTTGTAAGCCGCAGGTACAGTATCTGTTTTTAGTTATAGTCTTTGTCTTGAGACTTTCTCAAACCGTAACCATTTCAATAACTGAAAACATATTATGGCAAGCCGTGGGTAGTAACAGTCTTTTGTCTTAAGACATGTAAGCCATGTGGTCTAATTTTTGGGGCTGCTGGTCGTTATTTCCAATCCAACAAGTCTTAAAAGCCTCACATTTTCTTTGTCTCTGTCAAGAAAGTTGTAAGCCATGGGTAAGGAATCTGTTTTCAGTTATAGTCTTTGTCGACTTTCTCAAATGACAACCATTCAAATAACTGAAACAGATTATGGTCAAACTGTGGATAGTAAAAGTCTTTTTTCTTAAGACATGTAAGCCATGTGGTCTTGTTTTTGGGGTTGCTGGTCGTTATTTCCAATCCAACAAGTCTTAAAAGCCTCACATTTTCTTTGTCTTTGTCAAGACATTTGTAAGCCATGGTGGGTAAGGAATCTGTTTTCAGTTATAGTGTTTGTCTTAAGACTTTCTCAAATGGCAACCATTTAAATAACTGAAAACAGATGTTGGTCAAGCCGTGAGTACTAGGTAAAAGTGTCTTAAGACATGTAAGCCATGTGGTCTTATATTTGGGGCTGCTGGTCGTTATTTCCAATCCAATATGTCTTAAAAGCCCTCACATTTTCTTTGTCTCTGTCAAGACATTTGTAAGCCATGGGTAAGGAATCTGTTTTCAGTTATAATCTTTGTCTTAAGACTTTCTCAAATGGCAACCATTTAAATAACTGAAGACAGATTCTGGTCAAGCCGTAGGTAGTAAAGTCTTTGTCTTAAGACTGGTAAGCCATGCTTATTTTTGGGGCAGCTGGTCGTATTTCTAATCCAACAAGTCTTAAAAGGAATTTGTTTTTAGTTATAGTCTTTGTCTTAAAACTTTCTAAAACCCAACCATTCAAATAACTGAAAACAGATTCTGGTCAAGCCGTGGGTATTAGGTAAAATGTTTTAAGACATGTAAACCATATGGTCTTGTTTTTGGGTCTGCTGGTCGTTATTTCCTATCCAATAAGTCTTAAAAGTCCTCACATTTTATTTGTCTTTGTCAAGACATTTGTAAGCTGTGGGTAAGGAATCTGTTTTTAGTTATAGTCTTTGTCTTAAGACTTTCTCAAACCGCAACCATTCAAATAACTGAAAACAGATTCTTGTAAAGTCGTGGGTACTAGGTTGTAACCCGTGTCTCTTATTTTCCATCCACTACTGACTTTTTTTTCGGGCTGTTGGTCGTTATTTCCAACCCAACAAGTCTTACAAGTCTCCACATTTTCTTTGTCTTTGTCAAGACATTTGTAAGCCGTAGGTAATAAATCTTTGTAAGTTGTGGGTAAGAAATCTGTTTTCAGTTATAGTCTTTGTCTTAAGACTTTTCCATTCAAATAACTGAAAACAGATTTTGGTCAAGCCGTGGGTACTAGGTAAAAATCTTTTGTCTTTAAGACTTATAAGCCGTGTGTTCTTATTTGCCATCCCCTAATGTCCATATTTATACATGCACTACCAACCCATATTCTCAGTCTAGTTACAATCTTACTATAGGGGATGGCATAAGTTTCTTCTAAAGGCAGCAACAGACAATGTTCCCAAATAAGAATCTGACAGAATGCTATACGATTAGTGTCTGTCTATGATCTTTTTTGGGGTTTGAAAAACAAAAACAAAACAATGAACAATCAAGATTTGGTAGAAAATTAGAAAAACTTCTACCTAATCTCTTGGTTTTGATAAAAAACATAAGAAAACAAAAACCTTTAAAGCCCTGTTAAAGAGAAATCTCGTCATCAAATCAAAACAGTTGAACGGAATCTTGATTTCAAAATCTAAAAAACAAAATCGCTTCAAAATAAAACGGAAAACTATAGTGAATTTACCTTAGAGAGACGGTGATGAAAATTTTCAGAAACATTTCTGTAATGAACTCCTACGTAATGGTATTAAAATGCACGTTAAGGTAGAAATATATACCTTTGTTTTCCTCACAGGTTGCTTTTGAGGTAATGTTCTGTTATCTGCTCTAACTCAGCCTGCTTCTTGCCATCTCACCAATCTCCTTCATTTTCGTCACATCATTATCACTTCATCACTTGAATCTTCTTGAAGCTTTAATCTCTGTTTATGTTATAAAACTGTAAAGGAAAAAGATATAAATCAAAGAGGTGAGTATAAAAATTGTAAACAGTGAAGCTTTACGTATAACTTAACCAAGATTTGAACAATTTTGGAAACCCCAAAAAAAAATAGCAACATAACAAGGATTTATACGAAACTAAGAAAACCCTAACATAGACAGAGAGGTACATCGACGGCGAGCGAGAAACCCTAACCAGCCAGATCGGTTTCAGGCGAACAAGAAACCCTAACCAGTTAATGAGAAAATGAAACTCTGATCAACATCATCAATTACAAAATTTTAGAAACAAAATTGCGATCAGAGATTATATGCAAAAACTTTAGAAATCATTAAAGAATTCGCGATTTGAAGATATCAAAACACTTATTAATCGAAAATTCTGGATTGTTAGAGTTTTTGAAAGGAAGAGAGAGATAATACGAAACTTAGGTTATGGGAGAGTTTTTTTTTTTTTTAACTTCTTCATTTCATTAGTATATTGATCGAATATGATCGTTATGTAACAAATGAGGAATACATTAGGGGACATAGAAATGAAATACAAAAGTATCATTGTAAGGAATCAATTTTTTTGCCAAGCAGTCTGCCACTTGATTTCCATTCCTTGCAATCCATTTGAATGTTATGTCTTCAAACTTTTTCTTCCACAAGTTAATTTCCCGTATCCAATTGTTTCCTCAAAAGTGAATCATTTCTTTGTTAAGAATCTTTAGCAGCTTGCTGGAATCACTCTCAAATTGAACCTTTCTATAACCCAAACTCCAACAATGTTGCATTGCAATGATCATAGCTTGTAACTCACTTTGAAAAGCGTAATTGGCTATGTTTCCAGTCGCCTAACCCGCCCCTTTATAAGTCCCATATGAGTCCCTAATCACCCATCCTGCTGTGTTATGTTGAGCTGAATACGATCCATCCACATTACATTTGATCCATTCTCGAGGTGGTGGTCTCCAACAAACTTCAGTTCGATTATCAAATTCTATACCCTTTCTTGTTCTTGTGTGATCTTTATTCTGGAGCCTCCATTCTTTACAGTCTTGTTAAGCTTGCTCAATAATCCTCTCCCAATATATGTTTTTTTTGTCGAAAAATTAACATGTTTCTTCTTTTCCAAATCCTCCAAAGAATCCATAACGGTAAGTCCTGAAAATGTGTTAACATTGAAGAAGAAAAAAATTGCAAACAGGCGTCGATCTTCTCTTCAAAAGTAGCCAGTGAATTGTTTATAATAGTGCTTGGTATTCCAGATTTCCTCCAAATCCTCTGAGCATATGGACACTCAAAAAATAAGTGATTTTCATCTTTTACCGTCAAGCAACATCGCCTACACTGATTATCCATAAAAACATGTCTCCGGTGTAAATTAGATCCTGTTGACAAAGACTTTGACATCATCTTGCAAAGAAATGTTTAATCTTGGAAGGGGTATTAGGTTTTCATATCTTTTGCTTGATATCTATATTGCCATAAACCAGCTCCCCCCATCAAACTCAAGTAATGAGTTGCAAGCCAATAACCAGATTTGACTGAGTATATACCATTATCATCATTGTAGCTCCAGCCAAGTAGATCCCGTTCTGCCTTTGAACTGATCTTAATATGTAGAATCTTATCAACATCAGAAGGATGACTCTTTCAATAATCTTATTTTAATCTCAAGTTCCACGTCGATTAACTATAATTGTTTGTACCAACTCATCTGATACCTCTCCATTGATAGGATACGGTGGTCTTGGTGGGTGTTCTGGAGACAAGAATCCTTCCACAACCGTGTGTTATTACCTTTGCTGATAATAATTCTCATCTTGTGGGAACCGAAATCCACCTACTGTCAAATAATCGTAAAAAAGGAAACTTCGGGAAAACCCTAAGTTTCCAGAGGAACTGGCTATCTGCAGAACCTCACAACGAATATTAAGAAAACGATGATCTTTTAAATTAAAACGAAAATAACGAGATTGAAAGCAAGAAGGTTCTTATTCCAAATCTGCGTAAGAACTGGTACAAAGAGAGGCCAAAGCTGCGTGAGCCGTTGACAGAATCCTTAGAAATCTAAGAACGAAAACCCTAATTGAGACGCAGCTCGCTAACAGAAAACGGAAATATTCCTAAATGCTAATTTTGGTGGTGAGAGCTCTGAAAATCGTGTCCCTTGCTTCTGCCCTAGACCCCTTATTTATATACTCCTCGCCTTGGCCATTCGGTCTTTCCATTTTGCCCAGATTTGTATATATCGGAAATTTTCCATTTTTCTCGATCCTTCATTTTCTTCCGTGGAAATCTTCTATTTTTCTTCAAACCTTCCTTTTATCTTGAAACTTGACATTTAATTTCCTCCTGCGAGTAAACCGTCAAAACGTTATCGAATCTGCGGTTAGATTCCGTTAAGATCGCGAGATGGGTTTTTATCGCGTTTTAGGTCCTACCGGGCCGTTTTGCGATAAATCCGTTTTCCGACTTTTTACGGGATCGTTTCCTGATCTGACGTCGTTTTTAATAAATTCCTCGAGCTAATCGTAAGGTTTTACGATTTACTCGACTTTTTAATTAAAAACGCATTTTTTACGATTTACTCGACGTTTTTCTTAAAAACGCGTTTTTATGATTTCGACGAGGAATCTCGAATAAATCGTATGTCTTAGGCAATGTTCGGTGTTTCGTTTAACCGTCACCGTTTTATACGATTTCTTCGAGTTCTTTATCGAGAAAGCGAAGTTTTACAGTTTTTATCGTAAAACTCGAACGATAGGTCGGATCGAGATGGATCGGGAGATGTTTCGGCCGTGATTCAGAATGCGACCGTGTCGAAAGACGTAAGTTTCGAATCGGGAATGCGGGAGACCGAGGCTCGGGACGTCCAGGAAGTTTCTAGTTCGCCCATCGGCGAACTAAGCCGGGCCGGCTTAGTTCGCCCGTAGGCGAACTAGTCGTGACTAGTTTGCGTTTTTACGACTATTTCGTTTTTTTTTGCGGTTTCGTAAAACGATTCTCGAGTTTTATAAAACGATCTTCGAGTTTTATAAAACGATCTTCGAGTTTCATAAAACGATCTTCGAGTTTTATAAAACGGCTTTTCGAGTTTTATAAAACGGCTTCTCGAGTTTTATAAAACGATTCTCGAGTTTTATAAAACGATTATCGAGTTTTATAAAACGATCTTCGGGTTTTATAAAACGGCTTCTCGAGTTTTATAAAACGGCTTCTCGAGTTTTATAAAATGATTCTCGAGTTTTAGAAAACGATTCTCGAGTTTTATAAAACGATTCTCGAGTTTTATAAAACGATCCTCGGGTTTTATAAAACGGCTTTTCGAGTTTTATAAAACGACTTCTCGAGTTTTATAAAACGATTCTCGAGTTTTATAAAATGTTTCTCGAGTTTTATAAAACGATCTTCGGGTTTTATAAAACGGCTTCTCGAGTTTTATAAAAAGATTCTCGAGTTTTATAAAACGATTCTCGAGTTTTATAAAACGATTCTCGAGTTTTATAAAACGATTCTCGAGTTTTATAAAACGATTCTCGAGTTTTATAAAACGATTTTCGGATTTTATAAAACGGCTTCTCGAGTTTTTATAAAACGGTCTGCGAGTTTTATAAATAACTTTGAGTTTTATAAAACGACTCCTCGGGTTTTAATAAAACTATTCCTTTTGTATTTTTGCGGGGAATTTTGGCTATTGATTCCGTCGTACCGATTTTGACCCCAACAGTTAGCCCCCCAGCTCGTAAGAATCGTGAGGTTCTTGCGAGTGGATTGAACTCGTTTGGCGAGTTTGGTAGGATTAGGCGGAACTTTAATGGCCAAAAGTCCAAAGGTGAATAGTAAAATCCTTCCTTATAAGTATATGGAGTAAAATTTTGAATTCTTTACTCCACCTTCTACAACTTATTCAAGAAATTTTTCTCTCCACTTTCTTTGAAGATCTTCAAACATGTTTTCAGGAAGAAAGACTCGTTCCTCAACTAGTTCCAATTTTCACAATTCTGAGGGAACGAGTTCGCAGCCTCCAGCTTCGGCTCCGAAAGAAGAGTATTCGTCCCCGTTAGTCGATCCGACGGACCTCGAGGCTTTTTGGGCGTTGGGAGACGAGTCGGGGTCCGCTAGGCCTGGGATTTGGGTTCCAGCCTTGTCGGACGTCAATCAAATTTCCGGAAATCCGAGCTCGACGCTTTTAAACAGTATCGATTACATGCGCGAATTTTGCCGAGTTCCAGAGGCTGTTGAGTTTCGTTCCCCACTTGCCGGGGAGGGCGACAAGGATGCGCCCGAGGGTTTTTTCACATGTTACAACATTTTCTTGCAACAGTGCCACTTATGGTTTCCGATTCCGGAAATCATTGTGCATTACCTTCGCAGGCTGGGACTATCGATCAGTCAGTTGACTCCCCCTAGTTTAAAGCAACTCGTTGGTCTTTTGACGCTAAGTTATGAGCAGGGAATCACCCTTAACGTCGATCATCTCGAGGGTCCGTTAAAGCCCACAGGACAATCGCGGAGGATCACTCTATGCCCTCGTGACGAAATTGTTACGGGCTGCCCAACGCTTTCTACTTCTTGGAAGAAAAATTTCTTCTACGTTCGTATTGACAGCGCGTCGGTCGAGGAGGGTAGCATTCCGTTTTTTACGACCACGTGGGGTCGGAGAGGTATGTAAATCGAGTTCATACGAATCCTCTTCTTCTGATTATTATTATTTTTTTTAAATTCGTTTCTGTTTTTCCGCAGTGACCAACCCTTTGCCTCCGTACCCCGCGGATCTCCGGAGCATCACCACTTCTCTCAAACGTGGTGAAGTTGGCTGGTGCAGTTTTTCTCTGCAACGCGTCTGCCAAGCGGTTGCCCTCTTCCGATGTCGACTCTTTGCGAATTCTCCGAATTACGGAGAGGATCCGTTTATCGGGGAGTTCATTCCTTATGTTCCCTCGATGAGGAGTGGCAGATCAAGCTTCCGAAGGGATAAAAATCCGGTTGTCGAAGATGATGATTCTGAACGCGCGGCTTCTCCTGACAATATTCTCAAGGATTTTCTTGATAGTCAGGCGGAAGAAGGCGTCTGGACGAAGGCGGGCGGATCATCGACCTCCCATTTTCTGGACATCGACCATAATCAAGTCCCGGAGTTTATTAGGGGGTCTGAGAAAGCTCAGGAGGTACGTGTGTTTATCGTTTTCTTTTTCGAGCAGTGTTTATGATATCGCTTAATTCTTTTCTTTGGTAGGGTTTCCTTATCATGAGCCGAGCCCTAGACAACCGTTCCGCTGAGGCTCGCCTTGCCGAGTTTCGAGCGAACATGGCCGAAAAGGAAGTTGCTCGTCTTCGGGCAGAGGTCGAGGCCAACCAAGCCGTAGAAGTGGTTGCGAGGGAGGTTGCTCGCGTGAGGGATGAGTGTGCGGCTAGGTCTCGTCGTGCAAAGGAGCTTTCCGACCAAAGGATTCGTCGTGCTCGTCGTGCGGGCAAGCGAGAGGTTGCCGAGGAGATGAAGACTCGCCGCGAGCGATTTGCAACCGGTTGTTCGGATGCGGAAGCTGTTCAACGAGCGCACGGTGATTATCGCGAATTTCGCGGGATCGTTCATGGGTTATCCCTAACTCAGAACGAAGGGTGTTCGTTTGCTAAGGAATTCTCCGTGCGGCCGGAAAACCTGAATCGGGAAAGAGATATGCAGTCCGAATTTTTCGACCTTAAGGCGCGCATGTGGGATCAATGGAATCCCATCGTGGTGTTGCCGGATTCGGTCGAAGTTGGTCCTGGGATTTCGGACGTGGATGGTGAAGTTGATCAGCCTTCGTTTGATGACTTCAATGTATGATGTTATTAGTTTTTCGATTTTGTTGCTGTTTTTCCGGGACTGGCCGTTGGTGGCTTTGAATCCCTACCGCTGGGCGGTGTGTATTCGGAGACTTTCTTAATATAAATGTTTTCTAAGTATGAAATTCGTGTTTTGTGTTAGATGTAGAGGGAAGAATACGAGTTGTCATCTCGTATCTAACTCTTTGATGTAAATCGTCCGATTCGTTAACTCGGGAGATTTCGATTTTCGCAAGTGTTTAGATGTGGGCGAAGAGACATGCCTTTAGGATCTCGATTCATGCCTTGAGACGTTAGCGACCAGTGTACTGGGTTTAGGGCAAGACCTAGGTTTACTTTCGGATTGGGGCTGTGCGATGACTAGTCGGCTTTCGTTTTGCCCGTTGCGATTTTAACCTGATTCCATACCGATTTAGAATCCGCGATAGGTTCTCGGCTTATACGATTCTTCTGGTTAGAACCGAGCATCTCACCGGGAACAGTTTCTAAGTTGCCCGGAAGTGCTGACCAAAAATTTGGATTTCTTTTATAGCGTGCTATTTTATCCTCGTCGGATGTATGCGGACCGATAGGTCGGTGCGTTTGGTTAGGACGGCTAGCGTGCTCGACGGGGCCAATCGCCGAGCGTTCGTGGTTTTATAGTCGCGGACGGACTTTTGATAAATATTTTCTTTGAGAGTTTAGGCGACGTCTCGCCAGTTTTTTTCGAAAATGTTTTGATATGCGAATTTTTATATAAACGATTAAGTAGTTGTTACGGCGGAAGCGATTTTCCGGATTTGCGTTTTTCGATAGTAGCGGAGATATTCTAACTTTGTCTTTATTAAAAATTTCGAAAATTTTTTGGTTACAAAGCTAAAAGAAATTTTGTAAAAAATTTTGGGAGTATACGAATACTCGTATACTCACCCACTCCCCCCCCCCCCCCCCCGTTTTGGAAAGGGGGATAGCTGAACTCGTCTTTAGGCGAGCTGCCTACGTATTCCTTTCGGAAATCAAGCCATCTTGTAGTTCTGATTGTTTGCGTGAGTGTGCTTACTCGACTGTCGCAGACTTCTCGATCGCTTCAGTCGCGGGATCGATGTCTTTGTCCGGAATTGTCTCCTCCGGTCGGATGGAAGCGATGGGTGCGGAAACTTCTGGTTTCTCGGCAGTTGCTTGCTTTGGGTCGTCTTCTGCGGGCGGTGGCATGACCTTTGCCCATTTTGGTTTCACGATCGCGACCGCCAATTGCCTCAGCTTATGTTCGGCCAGGAAACAAGATTGCGATTGTCTTTGGCATCCCCAAATTACTGCGACTCCCGTAGGCGTCGGGAATTTGATGCCTAAGTGATACGTGGACAGAACCGCCTTCATGGAATTTATCCAAGGCGTGCCCATAATCACGTTGTAGATAGCCGGGAAATCGACTACCGCGAAGTTAACGATTTTCGTCACTTTTTTTGCGGCGACCGGTAGTCGGATTGATCCCAGGGTCATTGACGTTTCGCCGGAGAAACTAGTCAATGGTTTTGGAATCGGCTCGACTTCCGAGAGATCGATCCCCATGCGTGCTAGCGTATTGCGGAAGATCACGTTAACAGTACTCCCGGTATCGACCAAGATCCGAGCAACTTCCAAATCGCTTATTACTAAGTCGATGACGAGAGGATCATCGTGAGGTTGGTCGATTCTGCCGGTTTCAGCGTCGTGAATGAGATCACTCCTTTCGGAGGGTCATCCGTCGGCACCTTCCAACTCGAGCCGGTTTCGGATTTGCGTTGGTAGGATTTTATAGACGAGACGGTGTCGTTGTAGTATTGCGATTCGCGATAATCATGTTGATTTTTCGGCGGTTAGCGTCGTTACCCTTCTCGTCTTGTCTTCGTCCGCGCTTTTCGCCTGATTGGTTTCCCTGAGGCGGAGTTTCCGCTCGCGCGTTCTTGTCGTTCTTTGGAAGGCGATCCGAATCGCGGATGATATCTTTTACGCTAGATATCTCGGAAAGTTCTCCCGCGACCAATTTTGCGGCAAGTCTGGCGCCGAGAACTTTGCAGTTCACAGTGGAATGCCCGCGGGTTTGGTGGAGGTCGCAGAAAGAATTCTCGTCGTAATTCAAATTTCTCGTCCACGTGTTTCCTGTAGTTTGCCCTTGCTCCGAACCGGAGTTGATGGCGTAGTTATGCGCCCCTTGGAGATCCTGTCCCTCGTGATGGACGAATTTGTCGTTACGAGAGTTCCTCTTTTTCTGCTTCTGCTCGGACGCGTTATCCTTCGCGGATGTTTTCGTCGGCTTATGCTTCTCAGACAGGATTTTGGTCTCTTCTTCGATGGTTATGAAGTCAGTGGCCTTATGGAGCGCATCCTGAATCGTCCGCGGTTTTTCGAGAGTTATCCATTTGCGGAACTTCGATTTATACCAGAGCGATTTCCTTAATGCGTCGATGGCGGCTTTGTCGCTGATTCCACAGACCCTAGCCATGACGAGTTTGAATCTGCTCATAAAATCGCGGAGAGATTCGTCCTCCATCTGCACCAAATTCCAGAGGTCGGCGTCGGAGGTTTCTGGATTAATGAACATCGAGTACTGCTTCAAGAATTCCGAAGCCAGTCGACGGAAACTTCCGATTCAATTTCGCCTAAGTTTGGCGAACCACTCGAGCGCGGCTCCTTCTAGGTTTTCGACGAAGAGGCGGCAGTAGCCTGCGTCTTTTTCGTGGTCCTTGAGTTTGGCTCGTCCCATGGTGATCTGGAACGCTTGTAGGTGCGCTTTGGGATCAGACGTCCCGTCGTAAGTCGACACCTTAAGCTTTCCAGGATCGGGCAGTTTGATCTCAGTGATGCGGGCCGTGAAGGGGGTTTTCCGAGACTCGTACAGTAGCCGATCGATCTCGGGTGCGGTGCTGGTAGCGTGGTGAATCTGTGATTTCACCGCTTTTACCGCTGCGGCCGTTTTGGTGATATATTCACGGAGATCGCGCATCTCGGTCAGACCGCCAGCAGTTTTCCGCCCTTGTCGGCGTTTGCTGTGAGTGACCGGAGATCGCTCCTCGGCGGTTTTTGCGTATCGCGCAAAGTCGAGTTCCCCTTCGTCTCCAGTAAACGAACGTTCGGGAGAAGACTCTGGCATAGGACTTCGAGTCTTTCTTCTCCAAGGATGGACGTCAGCGTCTTCGTCTGTCGAATCGGCCTGGTCGCTTGTCTCCAGGTTAACCCGTTCGATGCCGTCACCCTCGGTCTCCTGTTCGTGAGTAGGAGGTTTTTCCGATTCGTTCAGCGTCGCGTCAGGATTGTCTTTTCCGGATTCTTTTTCCGGTAAGTTTCCCTGTTCGGTTCTGGGACGATCCGCAGGAGCGCCAAAGTCCAGCCTTCTTCCGCGGATCTTAGTAGTTCCGCGGGGGGGAATTGCTCGGGTTTTCGCGGTTAGGGTTTCCACCTGTTTCGCGAGCGAACCGATGAGCTTTTCCTGCTCTTCCGATTTTTTTGTTAAACTCGGAAAGCATTTTCTCGAGGGTCTCGGCGTTAGCGTTTGTAGCGTTGGCCGCAGACACTCCTTGTGGTGGTGTTGTTTCAACGTTATCGCGTTCGTCGCGAGTTTGGTTGTCACCAGTCATCGTTTCTTCGTTCGACATGTTGCGGCTTCGGTGTAAGATAGATCCGACCCCCCCTCCTTCTAGCGCCAAACTGTGGGAACCGAAATCCACCTACTGTCAAATAATCGTAAAAAAGGAAACTTCGGGAAAACCCTAAGTTTCCAGAGGAACCGGCTATCTGCAGAACCGCACAACGAATATTAAGAAAACGATGAACTTTTAAATTAAAACGAAAATAACGAGATTGAAAGCGAGAAGGTTCTTATTCCGAATCTGCGTAAGAACTGGTACAAAAGAGAGGCCAAAGCTGCGTGAGCCGTCGGCAGAATCCTTAGAAATCTAAGAACGAAAACCCTGATTGAGACGCAGCTCGCTAATAGAAAACGGAAATATTCCTAAATGCTAATTTTGGTGGTGAGAGCTCTGAAAATCGTGTCCCTTGCTTCTGCCCTAGACCCCTTATTTATATACTCCTCGCCTTGGCCATTCGGTCTTTCCATTTCGCCCAGATTTGACTATATCGAGAATTTTCCATTTTTCTCGATCCTTCCTTTTCTTCCGCGGAAATCTTCTATTTTTCTTCAAACCTTCCTTTTATCTTCAAACTTGACATTTATTTTCCTCCTGCGAGTAAACTGTCAAAACCTTATCGAATCTGCGGGTTAGATTTCGTTAAGATCGCGAGATGGGTTTTTATCGCGTTTTAGGTCCTTCCGGGCCGTTTTGCGATAAATCCGTTTTCCGACTTTTTACGGGATCGTTTCCTGATCTGACGTCGTTTTTAATAAATTCCTCGAGCTAATCGTAAGGTTTTACGATTTACTCGACTTTTTAATTAAAAACGCATTTTTTACGATTTACTCGACGTTTTTATTAAAAACGCGTTTTTTATGATTTCGACGAGGAATCTCGAATAAATCGTATGTCTTAGGCAATGTTTGGTGTTTCGTTTAACCGTCGCCGTTTTATACGATTTCTTCGAGTTCTTTATCGAGAAAGCGAAGTTTTACAGTTTTTATCGTAAAACTCGAACGATAGGTCGGATCGAGATGGATCGGGAGATGTTTCGGCCGTGATTCAGAATGCGACCATGTCGAAAGACGTAAGTTTCGAATCGGGAATGCGGGAGACCGAGGCTCGGGACGTCCAGGAAGTTTCTAGTTCGCCCATCGGCGAACTAGTTGAGCATCTCCTAGTTCGCCCATCGGCGAACTAAGCCGGCTCGGCTTAGTTCGCCCGTAGGCGAACTAGTCGTGACTAGTTTGCGTTTTACGACTATTTCGTTTTTTTGCGGCTTCGTAAAACGATTCTCGAGTTTTATAAAACGATCTTCAAGTTTTATAAAACGATCTTCGAGTTTCATAAAACGATCTTCGATTTTTATAAAACGGCTTTTCGAGTTTTATAAAACGGCTTCTCGAGTTTTATAAAACGATTCTCGAGTTTTATAAAACGATTCTCGAGTTTTATAAAACGATTCTCGAGTTTTATAAAACGATCTTCGGGTTTTATAAAACGGCTTCTCGAGTTTTATAAAACGGCTTCTCGAGTTTTATAAAATGATTCTCGAGTTTTAGAAAACGATTCTCGAGTTTTATAAAACGATTCTCGAGTTTTATAAAACGATCCTCGGGTTTTATAAAACGGCTTTTCGAGTTTTATAAAACGGCTTCTCGAGTTTTATAAAACGATTCTCGAGTTTTATAAAATGTTTCTCGAGTTTTATAAAACGATCTTCGGGTTTTATAAAACGGCTTCTCGAGTTTTATAAAATGGCTTCTCGAGTTTTATAAAAAGATTCTCGAGTTTTATAAAACGATTCTCGAGTTTTATAAAACGATTCTCGAGTTTTATAAAACGATTCTCGAGTTTTATAAAACGATTCTCGAGTTTTATAAAACGATTCTCGAGTTTTATAAAACGATTCTCGAGTTTTATAACGATCTTCAGGTTTTATAAAACGGCTTCTCGAGTTTTTATAAAACGGTCTGCGAGTTTTATAAATAACTTTGAGTTTTATAAAACGACTCCTCGGGTTTTATAAAACTATTTCTTTTGTATTTTTGCGGGGAATTTTGGCTATTAATTCCGTCGTACCGATTTTGACCCCAACACATCTCTTTACTAAGTAATTTGTTTACAAACAGAATAGATTTCCGACCATAAGATGATTTTTCTTCTGTTTTGTTGTAAGTATAGAGCCATCAGGGAAGTATCTCGCTTTTAAAATACTAGCCATCAAACATTGCGGGTTCTGTAATATCCTCCAGGCTTGTTTAGCTAGGAGCGCTTGATTGAAGCATTCCAAGTCATTAAAATCCAATCCTCCCTCTTTCTTTGGTTTACAAACACACTTCCAAGTAAACCAATGCATTCCTTTTCTATCTCCATTTCCCCACCAAAGTTTGGCCAAGATACTATTTATATTTTCACAGATTTCTTTTGGTAATCTGAAAATATTCATAGAAAATATTGGCATCGCAAGTGCAATAGATTTGAGTAGTACTTCTTTACCACCATGGGATAAATATTTTTGTTTCCAGCCTTGTGTAACAGCCTGGACCTTATCGGTGATGTAGGCAAACATATCAACCTTTCTGTTTCTAACTTGCTATGGAAGTCCTAAATATATACCAATTCCTCCAACATTATGTATCTGCAGAATATTTCTCAAACTAGTTTGTGTTTTTGCTGATACATTTTCCCCAAAAGTGATTGAGGACTTGTTGAAGTTGATAGCTTGACGCGATGCTTTCTCATATAGCTTGAAGATTTGTTTAAGTTTGTCCGCTGCTTTCTTGTTAGCAAGAGTAAAAAATAGCGAGTCATCAGCAAATAGCAAATGATTCACTGCTGATGCTTGCATTGCGACCTTTATACCCATTAAACTCCTTTTTCCATAGCTTTATTTATAAGATGTGATAGAGCCTCTGCACATATTATGAATAAATATGGTGATTAAGGATCTTGTTTTCTGATTCCTCTCTCTGGTATAATATGACCTTTAGGAGAGCCATTAACTAACACCGAATAGTGTACTGACATAACACAAACCATTATCCAGCGAATCCATTCATTATCAAATCCCATCCTCTCCATTATCTCTCTCAAGAAGCTCCATTCCAAACGATCATAGGCTTTTGTAATGTCAGTCTTTATAGACATGTATGATTTAGACTGTCTCTTTCTTGCTTTTAGTGAGTGAAATACCTCATGAGTTACTAGGATGTTGTGAGTAATGGTATGAACGCAGTCTGATTCTCAATGATGATGCTCCCCAAATGTCTCTTCAGTCGATTTACCAAAATCTTTGATATAACCTTATAAGAGACATTACATAAAGCTATTGGCCTGGATTGAGCCATAGTCGTTAGTGGATAAACTTTCGGAATGAGACATAGATTGGTGTGGTTATGATCCAACACGCCCCTTTCAAAGTACTCTGTGATTTTTTGCAAGATTTTTGGTTTGAGATCATCCCAAAACTCATGATAAAAAATTGCTGTAAACCGATCTGGTCATGGAGCTCTATGAGGTCCTATGTCAAACATTGCTTATGTATCTCTTCTATTGTGACCTGAACTAAATCATCATTCATATTTCTTGAGACTCGTGGTTGAAATCCTGAAAAAATTTCTTCATAAACCGTTTGATAACCTGGAGAAGATGAGTATAGGTTTTCAAAATACTTGACCGCTACATTAGTAACTTCTTTTTGTCCCTTCCGTATTACTATTTTCATCATGAATTGTTGAGATGGTATTTAGAATTCTTTTTCCTCGGGCCACTGCATGAAAATACTTTGTGTTTTTATCCCTAACACGTAACCACTGAACCCTGCTCTTTTGTTTCCAAAAAATTTCCTCTTCCAGGTATGCTTGGTTGAGTTCTTCTTTGAGATCATTCCTTGCTTGCAATGACAAAGAACCAGTAGTTATTCCCATATCTAATCGGTTCCATATGATGTTTATTTACCCAGCAGAGTTAACTTTATTAGTTCTTTTCTAAGTTGATATATATTGTCTGCATCTCTTTAATCTCTGAGATATTGGCATCTGTACCAACTGCATTTGTCCATTACCATTCCATCCTCTTGTAACCGATTCTCTAAAACCATCTTTCCCAACCATTATGTTATCAAATCTAAACATCCGTCGTGGTTTTTCTTGATCATAAGCAATGTAAGTAACAAGAGGCCGATGATCTGATTCCCCAATCTCCAAGAACTCTGTTTTTGAACCCGGGTACTCCATCAACAAGTGATGGTTAACCATTGTTCTATCTAAACAACATTTGACCTGGTGATTACCTCTCTGCCCCACCCATGAAAAACGATATCTCATACTTCTAAGATCCATGAAACCACATATTCTCATCATGTTTTTGAAGTTACAGAATGCGATTTCTAGTCTAGTTCTTCCTTCTTCCTTCTCATGATTGCCACGAATTTCATTAAAGTCATCTAATGCAAACCATGCTTGTTCTTGTCTGTCAATGCTAATACGTTGTAAGTGTTCCCAAGTGTGGTGTCTAAATGCTGGATTCGGGTGCCCATACACGAAGGAAAAATAGAAAAGATTTTCATTGATTCTGCCACTTTACAATCAACTAAAGTAGAAGATGAACTAAGAACATATAAATCTATGTTCGACTTCCAGAAAACTACTAAACCTCCACTAGAGCCAATAGGAGGAACCAAAACATAAGATAAAAATCCTAACTGAGCACCAACATCGCTGATGTAATCATCTTGCTGTTTTGTCTCTAACAGGCATATGATGTCCAAGAGATACTTTCCATTGATCTCCTTTAGGCGTTGAACTGTCGAGTCAATGCCTAGACCTTGACAGTTTCAACAGAGTGTTCTCATGGTGGGAGAGGTGGTTCTGGGCCCACCGCACCTCTCACACTTGTACTCTCTGATCCCGTTTTAGCATCTGCATCAACCTCAAATTTCAGAGTAGCAACCGTCTTCCTCTTATTTTCTTGTGCTCCACTTGATCCTCCTTGGAAAAACTTAGCAGTTTTAGGATCACCAGTAATCCATGACTTGCTCTTAATTTTTATCTCATAATCTGAAGCTTCCACATTACGTCCAGGGTATGGGTTATACATGTCTTCATTATTGAGATCATCTCGAAACATCGTACGTTTTCCATGTCTATTCCATAGCTCATCATCATCCGCTTCCTTCTCCAACATTTCAATGTTCCTCTCATAATTTTCTTCTACTGGAGCTTCATTATCCTCCACTGCATTTCCTAGTTCCTCCTCATCATTGACCTCTTCAATGATAACTCCACGATTTGGAGCAATGTCAACATCTTCATCATCTTCACCACTGTCATTATCTTCATCACCATCACCCAGTCCACTATTATGAATAACACATGCACCATTGTCATGTGTTAACATCCCACAAATCTCGCAGAAGCCACGGTGCCTTTCATACTGAAACTTCAACAAAGTGTTAATCCCAACTAAAACTGGAAATTACATTGAAACTTCAGGGAATTGGAGACATTCTACTTAATTCTGACTCGTACGAACTCTAATCTTGCACCTACTTCTTCATTGTAGTTCATTTGTATGTATTGCCCAATTGTACGAGCAATGTGTAGAATCACCTCTCTATTCATGAACTGCAGAGGAATTCCACGAATTTGGACCCAAAAGGGTATGAAATTGAGCATCTCCATGTCCATGAGAGGAGTCCATCTTTGCAGCACCAGCATGCGTTCTGCAAAAGCCCATGGACCTCTCCGAATAACAGTTTTCATAGCTTCCTCTGATGGGAAAACAAACTGGAACCTCCGGGCTTCAATAGTGCGACCACGAACAATCCCCTTTAGACCCCGGTTACGAGGAATTGTGGCAAAATAGCACACAGATTATGTCGGCAAGGCATGACTGCACGACCCACCAAAATGAAACGGTTCTCCTCTGCTACCTGTTGTACTACTTCTGTTGGCAACACAAATGGAGCATCATTAGCTCCCAAATCGAGATCTTGGAAAACTCTTGGAATGTTATCAGCCATTTCAGAAGTGAGAAATTGAAATCGTCAATAGTTTATTACTTTAGTGAAAAGAAATAGATGAAATCAGATAAATCCCAATCCAAGAATTGGGCATATAACTACCCGAAAGCCCCAAAAATTAGAAATAACTGCTTCATCATGATAAAACGTGGGTTCTATCATGGAGATATCTGACATTATGGTGGAAATTGATGAGAAAACCTCCTCTCTGCCTTGAAAATTATCTTCAACTACCGGAATCGTGATGAGTAACCACTGAAAGAAAGACACTAAAAAATTCGCCTTGTCATTTTCTCTCTCATATTCTGTTCTCTCTTCTTCTGATATTTGGAACACAAATGGTTATGGGAGAGTTTAATAACTGATTTGGGGAGGAAAACTTTTTCTTTTTTTTATTGGTTTGATAACACACCGTCTATCCCAACGGTTAGATTTCTAATTTCCATTCGTTTCTTCTAACGGTTATGTTTTAAAATATGAGTCGATTTAGTTTTGAAATCAAACCGGTCTAAATAAAACCAACCTAAACCATAACGGTTCTTTTTCCACGTTGTTTACATAAATATATGTCGTCGTTTTAGCTCTGTAATTTGTCAAGGGAAAATTCCTTAAAAATACACCAACTGAGTTTCTTTTGCTAAAAAAATACACCAACTTTTTAGCGTTCCCAAAAAATACACAGAGTAATTTTGGTTGTCCACAAAATACATGAACTTTTGAATTTTGAAGGTTTCACACCTCGATTTTAACGGCGTTAATTCTGATTAACAGAACATTTAGACGCCGTTAGACGACGTTAACTCTGATTCAAAAGTTCATGTATTTTGTGGACAACCAAAATTAGTCTGTGTATTTTTCGGGAAACCAAAAAAGTTCGTGTATTTTTTCAGCAAAGAAAATTTAGTATGTGTATTTTAAGGAATTTTCAAAAATATACTAAGGTGGCAAAGACATTGTTTTTTTTTTGTTTGACTGAAAAA
This sequence comes from Eruca vesicaria subsp. sativa, assembly GCA_932364175.1. Classification (NCBI taxonomy): domain Eukaryota; kingdom Viridiplantae; phylum Streptophyta; class Magnoliopsida; order Brassicales; family Brassicaceae; genus Eruca; species Eruca vesicaria. The sequence continues at coordinate 14,838 of CAKOAT010828487.1, read as the reverse complement.
TGTAATTTTGAATATATTTTGTTCATATTGAGGCCAGTTTTTCTAGGGTCAGTTCGGATCTATAATTAAAATATGTGTAAAATATCGGTAATTTTTGGATATGTATCATGTAATAGCGAATGTGTTTTGTTTGGGCCGGTTCTTTTCGAATCTAAGTATACAGATCTAAGAACCGACCCAAACCCGATCCAGAGACCTGAACAAAAACACATTCTCTTCCACATGATACATATCCAAAAATTACCGATATTTTCCATGTATTTTAATTATAGATCCGAACTGATCTTAGAAAAACCGGTTTCAATATGAACAAAATGAACAAAATATAAAGAAGCCAAAAAACACATTGTACATATTCATACACACATTGTTCAAAATATATTAAAATACGTGAGTATTAATATGAACAATGTGTTTTTTTTTGGCTTCTTTATATTTTGTTCATTTTGTTCATATTGAGGCCGGTTTTTCTAGGATCAGTTCGGATCATTAATTAAAATACGTGGAAAATATCAGTAATTTTTGGATATGTATCATGTGGAAGAGAATGTGTTTTTGTTCAGGTCTTTGGGACGGGTTTGGGCTGGTTCTTAGATCCGGATATCTTAGATCCGAAAAGAACCGGTCCAAACCCGACCCAAAGACCCAAACAAAAACACATTCTCTATTACATGATACATATCCAAAATTTACTGGTATTTTACACGTATTTTAATTATAGATCCGAACCGACCCTACAAAACCGGCCTCAATATATACAAAATATATTCAAAAATTACATTTTTCAGTCAAACAAAAAAAAAACAATGTCTTTGCCACCTTAGTATATTTTTGAAAATTCCTTAAAAATACATATACTAAATTTTCTTTGCTAAAAAAATACATGAACTTTTTTGGTTTCCCGAAAAATACACAGACTAATTTTGGTTATCCACAAAATACATGAACTTTTGAATTAGAGTTAACGTCGTCTAACGGCGTCTAAATGTTCTGTTAATCAGAGTTAACGCCATTAAAATCGAGGTGTGAAACCTTCAAAATTCAAAAGTTCATGTATTTTGTGGACAACCAAAATTACTCTGTGTATTTTTCGGGAAGTCTAAAAAGTTGGTGTATTTTTATAGCAAAAGAAACTCAGTTGGTGTATTTTTAAGGAATTTTCCCAATTTGTCAATTTCCTTTTTTTTCTTTTCTTATAATTTCGTCTCTCTCTCTCTCTCTGTGGAATAAAGAAAGACGACGCAAGAGGAGAAGAAGTTGAGAATGGCGTATGTTAGTATGGGTGAAGCTCACCGGCGAATCAATGAGTATCTAAACCGGTTCTGCGACGCCATTTCATACCAAGACTCATCTATGCTTTGCCGCCTCCTCTCTTTCTCTCCCAATTCCCCATCTCTCCTCTCACTCGCCGACGCACTCAACGTATTCCAGGTGCTTAAAACTCCCTGATTTGGTTAAAATTTCCTGTTTGATCGAGACCCATGTCGTAAAATTAGCAGCTTGGAAACAGTAGGAGTATGAATTTGTGATAGTGATCCTTATGTGAGTAGCTTTTATGATCTTGAAGTTAGGGCTCGAATGAGTAGGACTATGTTTCTGCAATTGAATCGAGGATGTTATCCTCCAATTGTGTCCTCCTCCTGCTTTGCAATGAGTGAGTTTTGAATTTAGGGCTTAAAGTTGTTGTGCTTCTAAGCAATGAGTATAAGTTTTAGATTAGGTTTTGATTGAGTTCATGCTTCCAGTGGGTAATACTTAATAATTGGTGGAGTCTTCTTTAACTTTCAGGATTTCTGAGAGAATGTTTTTTTTTTGACGAGTTAGCGAGGTTTCTTTATGCAGAGAACTTTGAACACAGTGAATTTTACTCTATTCTGAATGATGCAGGATGCTAGCAGTTTGATAAGACAATCTGATAAATTCTCTGAATACGGTGAGATCTTAGCTCACTTGTTTCGTTCTCTTCAAAGTTACCGAGTTGGGAATCTAGTCGAAGCATACCTTACTTATGAAAAGTTTGCCAAGTAAAGTTTTCTTACTCACTCTCTGCTGCATTTTGGTCTCAGGGTTTTACCTATTCTAGAAGAATAGATAAGCTTCTGTTTCTTGTGTTGACAATATCTGATATTCGGACTATATATATGTGCAGCGCTTTTGTTCAGGAGTTTCGTAATTGGGAATCTGCTTGGGCATTGGAAGCTCTCTATGTTGTTTGTTATGAGATTCGAATTCTTGCTGAAAAGGTACTCTTTCACTTTTATATCACTCATCCATAATCTTAGATAACTTTAGATTCACATCTCCTGAAGGTTTGCAATGGCAATGCATGTTGGGGTCAAAATCGGTACGACGGAATCAATAGCCAAAACTCCCCGCAGAAATGTAATCGTTTTATAAAAAGATCGTTTTATAAAACCCGAGAATCGTTTTATAAAACTCGAAGAATCGTTTTATAAAACTCAAAGAATCGTTTTATAAAACTCGAATGCGTTTTATAAAACCGGAGAATCATTTTATAAAACTCGAAGAATCGTTTTATAAAACTCGAGAATCATTTTATAAAACCCGAGAACCGTTTTATAAAACTCGAAGAATCGTTTTATAAAACTCGAAGAATCGTTTTATAAAACTCGAAGAATCGTTTTATAAAACTCGAAGATCATTTTATAAAACTCAAAGATCGTTTTATAAAACTCGAGAATCGTTTTATAAAACTCAAAGAATCGTTTTATAAAACTCGAAGAATCGTTTTATAAAACTCGAAGATCGTTTTATAAAACCCGAGAATCGTTTTATAAAACTCGAAGAATCGTTTTATAAAACTCGAGAATCATTTTATAAAACTCGAAGAATCGTTTTATAAAACTCGAAGAATCATTTTATAAAACTCGAAGAATCGTTTTACGAAACCGCAAAAAACCGAAACAGCCGTAAAACGCAAACTAGTCGCAACTAGTTCGCCCACCGGCGAACTAAGCCAGCCGGCTTAGTTCGCTGTTGGACGAACTAGAGACTTCCCGGACGTCCCGAGCCTCGATCTCCCGCATCCCCGATTCGAAACTTACGTCTTTCGACACGGTCGCATTCTGAACCACGGCCGAAATGTCTCTCGTTCCATCTCGATCCGACCTATCGTTCGAGTTTTACGATAAAAACCGTGAAACTTCTTTTTCTCGACAAAGAACTCGAGGAAATCGTATAAAACGGCAATGGTTAAACGAAACACCGAACATTGCCTAAACTATACGATTTATTCGAGATTTTTCGTTAAAATCGTAAGAAACGCGTTTTTAATAAAAACGTCGAGTAAATCGTAAAAACTCGTTTTAATAAAAAGGTCGAGTAAATCGTAAAACCTTACGATTACTCGAGGAATTTACTAAAAACGACATCAAATCAGGAAACGATCCCGTACAAAGTCAGAAAACAGATTTATCGCAGAACGGCCCGGAAGGTCCTAAAACGCGATAAAAGCCCATCTCGCGATCTTAACGGAATCTAACCCGAAGATACGATAACGTTTTGACGGTTTACTCGCAGGAGGAAAATAAATGTCAAGCTTGAAGATAAAAGGCAGGTTTGAAGAAAAATAGAAGATTTCCGCGGAAGAAAAGAAAGGATCGAGAAAAATGGAAGATTCCCGATATACTCAAATATGGGCAAAATGGAAAGACCGAATGGCCAAGGCGAGGAGTATATAAGTAAGAGGTCTAGGGCAGAAGCAAGGGACACGATTTTTCAGAGTTCTCACCACCAGAAATTAGCGTTTAGGAATATTTCCGTTTTCTGTTAGCGAGCTGCGTCTCAATTAGGGTTTTTTGTTCTTAAGCTTTTCGGCTACTCTTTTTGTACCAGTTCTACGCAGATTCGGAATAAGAACCTCTTTGCTCTCAATTTCGATTATTCTTTTAAAAATTCTAAGTTTATCGTTTTCTTAATCTTCGTTGTGCGGTTCTGCAGATAGCTGGTTCCTCTGGAAACTTAGGGTTTTTCCGAAGTTTCCTTATTTATGATTATTTGACAGTAGGTGAATTTCGGTTCCCACAATGCAGGCTGATAAAGAATTGACTTCTAATGGAAAATCGCCTGAGAAATTGAAAGCAGCTGGATCTCTTCTCATGAAAGTTTTTGGAGTTCTTGCTGTAAGCTTCCTTATACATCAATCTTCAGGAAAAATGTCCTTGTCAATCTTTACTTTTTTGTTGAGTTTAGTTTTTAGCTCCTTATTAGTGTTTTAAACTGTAGGGTAAAGGTCCAAAACGAGTTGGACCATTATATGTGACTTGCCAATTGTTCAAGACCTACTTCAAGGTGAAACTCATGATAAATAGTTTTTATATTATTACTTGTGATATGATCAGCCATTTAATAAAAACGTGTCCCTTGTTTCTCTATTTCAGCTTGGAACTGTCAATCTTTGTCGAAGTGTGATAAGAAGTATCGACTCTGCTCGGATATTTGACTTTGAAGAGTTTCCAAGAAGAGACAAGGTCTTGTGCAAAATTCTCGGCAGTCAGATTTTAATTTCTGGTCTTCTGTTTTGGTTATACATTTATTTTATGTTTTTTTTTATATATAATTCACAAACTATGCAGGTTACATACATGTATTATACTGGAAGATTAGAAGTCTTCAACGAGAATTTTCCTGCTGTGAGTCACTAATAGATTTTCTGACTCCATGAACCTTCATTTTGTAGTATTAGTTGAAGTATTGTTGATGAGAACATGTTCTTGTTTAAATCTTGCAGGCTGATACAAAGCTATCATATGCCTTACAACATTGCAACCCCAATAGAGACCGGAATATAAGGTATGTTTTGTGGTTTGCCCTCTGATTCTTTACCTCTTGCATTTGATTGCTTAATGAGGTTATGTGGCTTATGTTCAGGATGATATTGAAGTATTTGATACCAGTGAAACTTTCTATAGGAATCATACCAAAAGATGAGCTCTTACATAAGTATAATCTTCATGAGGTAACAACAATTCCTTTTGTTTTCTAATAGTCTCCTCAATTCAAACTATCTCTCTTATTCCAACTTCTCTACGTGTCCAGTACAAAATATTGTGCAAGCACTGAGAAAGGGTGATCTCAGGCTTCTTCGACATGCTCTTCAAGAACACGAAGATCGGTATGACTTTCTGTTGACATCTTACTGTACTTCTCTACATCTTAATGTTGGGTCATTCTGTTAGGCTAGTGTACGAGCATTGTGATTAGCGTAGGTGACATCTAGTGGATTGTACCTGTGATGACAGCTCGGGAATGACTCGTTAGTTATTGAGCTAACAGTTTAAATGAGAGTAGAGATGCTCTTGTCTGTCAATTGCATAAAAGATTGTATCAGCTTGGATTCTTAGATCACTGAACAACTTAATATCAATCAGGTTCTTGAGGTCTGGTGTGTATCTTGTCTTGGAAAAGCTGGAGCTCCAAGTCTACCAAAGACTGATGAAGAAAATGTAAGAAGTAGTTATAAAACTCTCAGATTTACTTGAGTTTCATAACTCTTTTTTTTTTTAAATAAATGTTTCAGTTATATCATCCAGAAGCTAGGTGATCCGGCAAGAGCTCACCAACTGAAGCTTGAAGTGATTGCCAAAGCACTGAGATGGCTAGAGATAGATATGGATCTCGATGAGGTTTCTTTTACGTTTCCACCTCATCATTTCTTTTGATTACTTGCATAGAAATGTTACAACTCACAGTCCTGATGCTATTGTTTGCAGGTGGAGTGTATAATGACGATCTTGATATACAAAAACCTTGTGAAAGGTTATTTAGCACACAAGAGCAAAGTAGTAGATCTAAGCAAGCAAGATCCTTTCCCTAAACTTAACGGCAAGCCTGTTGGCTCATAGAATTTGCCTTCACGTGGAGCCTTGCATCCTTGTTGTTGTATTAAGAACCCTGTTTTAACTGGAGCTTAATCTCATTATTTACTTCCAAATTGTTTGATTGTCTGATAGATTTTTGGAATAAGAAATGATCTTAAAAGGAATCAGAACATCCAGATTGTTTTACAGACTTGAATATTCTCTATTTCTCCTTTTCCATCTCTACAGTTTACTAATTGTTAGCTTTTTGTACCTTCAAAGGTTAAAATTTTCTGACATTTTGTAGCAACTGAAATCAATCAACCAATTATGAGAACGATACTAATTGAGAAGAGGATGCTTTTCGGAATTAACCTAGAGGACAACAAAAAACACGAGACTACAACACTTGAAAGTTTTGCAACAAAGACTTAGATCTTTTCAGGCAGTGAGATCAGGAAGTGTGTGTTTTGAATGTTATAAGGGATCAAGATGTTGAAACCATCAGCTGCAGTGGAGAGGATCATCCCTGGAATCTGGTTGTGCCAGTGAAGTTCCTTCAAGTCCTTTTGCTCCTGGCAGGCCCGGCCCAGGGCACAGGCCAAGTAAGCCATTGTTTTGGGTCCAAAAGTTTTTTTGGCCTTTTTAGGCTTAGAGAAATTTTTTTTTTTTTTTTTATAAAGGGAAAAGGGCCCATTCTCCAAATTGGAATAGGGCCTCCTGCTGGGTTGGGCCGACCCTGGCCCCTGGTGAACGAAGAGTAGCCGAGGAGGTAAGTCTTGAGGTGTGGTGACTTGTTCCTTGGTCTGTGCTTTGAACTCTGTTTCCTCTTCTTCATCCTTCTCTAAAGACAAATCCTATATCTTGCAGATTTAATAGATAGCCAAAAACCATAAGACTATTTTTTCCTGCTTTATTCGGGATTATCAATGCTTTTTGTATAAGCTTTGTGGCCTACGTGAGCTGGTTATCGCCGGAAGAGACTGCAAGTGTCAGAGGATTCATGAGCGCTCCACTCAATCGACGTGATAGGATGCTTATGATACTCAAAATGTGCTACCTTATAGCATGCCCATTAGAGTATCAAGGCAGGTTCGTGGGCTTTGTTTCCTAGGGCTGAGATTTAAAATTTAAAGGAAAAATGGGCTAATTTCGACGATCCGGTTCGTGGGAGCGAACCCGTGTGATACGGGTTCAAGCCACGTGTCGATGGCTGATAGGTTGTCATTTTTTTTGTTGACCTTCGCGAAACACGGGTCTCGGGAAAGTTCTCTCATTTTCTCTCCTCTCTACGCTTTTCTTCTCTATGAGGCGATATTGGCGATTTTGCTTGCGACGGTGAATCCGACGGTGAATCCGGAGCCATCTTTCATATCGACGACGGAAGATCTCCTCACAGAGCTCCGGTGAGTATCGTGTACTACCCCCAAACAAATAGAATCAATTTGGTGTCGAAGGGATCTAGGGTTTTCGAGATCGATTGATCTGTTTTTTTTATTTTTGGGTTGTAAATCTAAAGGGGTTTCGTTTTATGGTTTCAAATCCACATGCATGTTCGATTTAGGGTTTCTTTACCGTCGATTCGAAATAGATTTGGGGGTTTTTGATTTAGGGTTCTTCAATGATTTTGGGATTTTTATTTGGGTTTTTCAAAATCGAGTATGGGGATTTCCTTTCTATGGTAGAATATGTTGAGGGAGGTTCGATTTAGGGTTCCTTTGCAATGGATTTTAAATCGATTTGGGGGTTTGATTTTAGGGTTCGCCTTGAGTATGGGGATTACGTTTTATGAACTTGTCTCATATTTTTATCTTCGATATATTGGTTTATGAACTTGTCTCATATTTTGTTTTCTACTTTGTGATACAGATGGATCCAGAAGAGAGAAGAGATATGAAGAGGCACAAGGAGTACTACGACATGGTTGGTTTCGTGGCTGATTCACAGTTTGGGATTCCGGCGAGGTGTCCCTGTGGTTCGACAATCATTGATGAGCTTCGCGGGAACAAGGACTATGACACCCTTCCTGGCAAGCGTTTCTTCACGTGCAGTAACTACGAGGTAAAAAAACAACTCATTCATTCGCTTAATAACTGTTCATTATTATTTACTAAATTATACAGATTCTAATATGTGTTTCGTTGTTTTCACCAAGGATGATGGGTTGCATTATCTTCATCCTTGGGTGTTTGGTGTCCAGGAGGAGCTGGAAAGGTTGAGTAAGCGAGTGAATGACGCTGAGAAAGTGATCACCGAAATGGCCAGTCTCCATAAACAGATTTCAACACTGGAGGTTAGTGTTAATGCTGATGATGTTGTTGTTTATTAACATAGTTCTATTTTTTTTGATTTCCATGTGCAGGAGCAGGTGCAAATTCTCACTGGACAGGTTGCTGATCTGGAGAAGATCTGTTTCGGCTGAAAACAGGTAAGCCTCAATCTCAATAAACATACAAAATAACATGAATTGATGAAGTAGAACTAAACTAAAATAACATGAATTGCTTGTCTCATTAATGTTAAAAATTGTGGTAGAAGTCTTTGTTAATGTTGCTGTGTTAGTTATTCGTTGTAGTTAATTTTAGGTTTCGGGTCCTGATTTGATGTGTACTAGAAGTAGCTATCAGAAGTAACTACGATCAGAAGACTTTGGTTGTTTCCTGCTTTAAAATAACTACGATCAGAAGTAATTATAAGTACGAATATAATAACTAGAAACTAAAATTGTGTAACTAAAATTGAGTAACTATAAGTACGAATATAGTAACTATAACTACGAATATACTTAACTATAACTAAAATTGGTTGTTGCTTGTCTCATTAAACTTGGTTGTTGCTTGTTGCTTTAAAATAACTACGAGTATACTTAACCAAAAATGCAAAATTGAATAAGAAGTACTTTTGCATTAATTCTCTGTTGGTTGTTCGCTGTAATGAATGGTCATTAAGTATAATGACTGTTTGGTGGTTAGAGTTTCTTTAAAAAGATAGGTAAACCCAAACCAAAAAACCTAAAACACAAACAAAACCTAAAACACCAACGAAACCATCATGGATCCCTACTCCCAAAACTCTCCAGGCTTTGTTAATCTATTAGCATCACAGAGCAGTCAAACAATAGACTTAGAGTCTCCCGAGATCCCTAGGTTTAGTAGCCAGAGTTCAGACGATCCAAAACCAGTAGAAAGGAGGAAATGGACTCCAAAGGAGGACATTATCCTCATCAGTGCTTGGTTGAATACCAGCAAAGATCCGATTGTGAGTACTGAGCAGAAGGGAGGAGCGTTCTGGAAGAGGATCGAGGTGTATTTCAACTCAAGTGGCTTACCCCCAAGGTGTATTGCAGAGGTGTGCAAGTTTGTGGGTTGCTCTGAGGCTGCTTTGAAGGACCAAGGAAGTGGCAAGAATGATAATGATCTCTTGAACACTGCCCATGACATCTTCCTAAGTGACCACAAGGCGAAGTTCACCCTTGAATATGCCTGGAGGGAACTACGGTTTGATCAAAAATGGAGATCAAACTGTCTCTCCAAAGATGGTACGAAGGAAAAAAGAAAGGATCCTGAGGACGCCGTGCCTGACGTGGAAGAGATGAGGCCTTCAGGTGTGAAGGCTGCTAAAGCAGCCAAACGCAAGAGACATGGCAAAGAAGCTGCGTATGATAAGCTAGAGGGCATGTTAGCTATGAGACAGAGCATATCGAAACACAAAATCCTAGAACGTCTCATTGCTCAAAAAGACAATATCTCTGAAGTTGAAGTGTCACTAAAGAACAAACTAATTGCCGAATTGCTTTGATATCCTGTTAGTGTTTTCCTGCTTTAGACTTAGGTTTTTTTAAATATTTAGTTGCTTGATTCTTATTACTGATAACATGGTGCTTCCTGCTCTAGACTTAGTTTTTTTTTAAAATATGTTGCTTGTTGTTGTTTGTTAAAAAGACTGATAGAATGTTGCTTGTTTCCTCTTATTGTGCAGTTCACATTAGGTTGTCACGGAGGGGCTTTGATCACGGGGTGTCCTCTGTTGTTGTACTCTTTTTCACGGGTTTTTGTACCATATGTATTTCACGGGTTTGTTGTACTCTGTTTCACGGAAAAGTGTAGAATTTTGTTGCTTTCTACACTTTTATTTCACGGGTTGTTGTACTCTTTTTCACGGGTTGTAGTTGTCGGAAAGCTTTCGTTCACGAGAAAGCATGTACTTTGCAATATGTAAAACTCTATAAAACTATGTACCTCGTTCAGTTTAACAGAATTTGTAGTTCCTCTATTTTATCAAAAGTTGTAGTGCCTCTCTTTTTTTTAGCTTTGCAACTTCTTTTTTTTTTACTTATCGAAAAACAACTTCTTATATCTCTAAAAAACCTTGTATCTCTTGATCAAAATGGGGTAGACCACATATCAAGCCATATCATACTTTCTTTTCAAAACACTTAGCTACATTATCAAACACTTAACTCATTTTTCTACACAAAAGAATTACAATGTCAAACTCATCGTCTGATGATCTTGATGAAAGACTAGACGAAGCCTTCGAAGAAGTGTTTGACCAACACTTTGATCAAGTTTTTGAGTCAGTGTTGAATGACCAAGCCAACATCCCGAGGAGACGAGCTTATATCGAAAGAGATCGGGAACAAGGTCACAATATGCTTTGGAACGACTATTTTAGCGAAAGTCCTACATATACACCGGAAATGTTTAGGCGCCGTTTTCGCATGAACAAGCAATTTTTCCTTCACATTGTCGATCGCCTAAATAATGAGGTTCCATACTTTAAGCAAAGAAGAAATGCTCATGGCAGGTACTGTCTTTCTGCCCTACAAAAGTGTACAGCAGCTATACGTATGTTGGCATATGGTCAATCCGGAGATACATATGACGAATATCTGCGACTTGGTGAGAGTACTGCACTTTTATGTTTGGAAAATTTCACCATCGGGATAATACAATTGTTCGGAGATGAGTATCTACGGAGACCGACTGCTGATGATCTTCAACGATTACTCGATGTTGGAGAGGTACGCGGGTTTCTAGGGATGATAGGCAGCATCGACTGTATGCATTGGGAATGGAAAACCTGTCCAACGGCTTGGATAGGCCAATACTCACGTGGTTCAGGAAAGCCGACAATTGTTTTAGAGGCAGTGGCTTCCCATGACCTATGGTTATGGCACGCATTCTTCGGAGCTCCAGGTACCCTCAATGATATTAATGTTCTTGATAGGTCACCAGTTTTTGATGATATTTTACAAGGCCGAGCTGCTAAAGTTAAGTTCAAGGTCAATGGCCACAATTATCATATGGCGTACTACCTTACAGACGGAATCTATCCGAAATGGTCAACATTTATCCAATCTATCCCACTTCCTCAAGGTGATATAGCCGAGCTATTTTCTCAGCGTTTAGAATCCGTCAGAAAAGATGTCGAACGTGCTTTTGGAGTACTGCAAGCTAGGTTTGCAATAGTTAAAAACCCACCCCTACTATGGGACAAAGAAAAGATAGGAAGGATAATGAGAACTTGTGTCATACTGCACAATATGATAGTAGAGAACGAACGAGACAGCTACACGCAATATGATACATCTGACTTCGTAGCAGGAGAGTCAAGCAGAAGTTCCCAGGTTGATTTGTCGTACTCTACCGAGACCCCTACAAATATCGCTAATATGCTTGGCATTCGCAATCAGATTCGGGATCAATAGACACATGCTCGTCTCCAAGCTGATTTAGTTGAAAACATTTGGCAAAAGTTTGGTAATCAGCTAGAATAATATTCGTACGTTTATGAAGAGGCAATGTATTGAATAAAAACTTTTTTAGAAATTAATGTAAGTTTATGATTTCCCAATGTATTGAATAAAAACTTTTTTTTACTAACCTATATATGTTTAAGAATTCTCAATTTTTTGAATACATTTTTAAAAGAAAAAAAAAATATTATTAACCTTTTTTAAATGTATTGAATAAACTTTTTTTACTAACCTATATATGTTTAAGAATTCTCAATTTTTTAAATACATTTTTAAAAGAAATTTTTTTTTTTTATTCATAAGAACCCGATCTCGAGGTTCACTAATGGAATAGCAAATAAACTTGGGGTTCAACACTGTTCACGGTCCTACCCGAAAATTAATAAAAAATTCTAGTGAACCCCAAGAGGGGGTTCACTAATGGGCATGCTCTTAGCATCTCCATCCTAGTTCAAATTTAAATTCTATCACATCACAATCTTGTTAAGATGTTCATATGGAAATTATAAAATATTTGGTCTTCAACGTACCTTGATTACTCTAAGATCATGGATAGAGAATGTCCCGTCATCACTCCCTGACGCCAACATGCAACTAGCCAGCCTTCATGAAAGAGGAACATAACAAATGAGACAATTGCGGGTAACACAAAACCAAGTTACACATCAAAGTGACAAGAGAACCTGTTCCATGAGATGACATTCACATCTGAGTTATGTGCCTTGAAAGATAATGCAGGCGACTTCCCAACTCGGACATCCCAAATTGCAACAGTCCCATCCACAGAACATGACGCAAACACGTTGGCTTCAGCTGGACTCCACTGGAAACAGAGGAAAGAGTATTAAGCCGAAAGGAGACAGTATCAATCAACACAATTTAGCTGCAAAGCGAGAATTTTACTTGTATATCTTCAACACTTGCGGTGTGTCCGGCTAACGGAAAAGGATCAACTGTCCATGAACCGGAAGCTGGTTCCCACAAATGAATCATACTCATGCAGTCCCCTAAATGGTTGAGAAAAGAATTAAATACACATTGACTATGTTGAAATATAATGTAACTATTCAAGTATTGTTGAAATTTCTGAGACAAAAGTATACCGGAAAGAAGTCTTCCAGCGGTTGCAGGACTCCAATCTATAGCATAGCCTTCATCTTTGTGGCCAGAAAAGTTAACTAAGGGTGCTTGGTTAAGAATCGGTGAAGTTCCATCTTTGCCTTCTGTTTCTGACTCTGCTAAAGCATTAATGTCCCACATCCATCTACAAATACAAAATCACAAACCAGTTGCTAAGAGGCACATATATCGTATACGGGCAAACAGACAAAATAATATCTTCATGGCTTCTCTAGGATCCCGTATCTGAAATAATAAGAACATTATCTTACCTTTACATGACCAGAATCTGCCCAAGAACACATATACGAGGATTTTGTGGCATTGCACGTATGCAGTTATATCATTCATGGTACCGCACTAAACCGAGCAAATAAACCGATAATAAATACTAAACAGAGTTAACCCAACTCACATCTTATATATTAAAACAGAAGTCATGACTTCATATCATATGTAATTTTTTTTTTAATTTGGACTATCACTTACTTAGAAAACCGAGTTAAACAAACTCACATCTTATATATTAAAACAGAAGTCATGACATCTTTTTTAATTTGGACTATCACTTACTTAGAAAACCGAGTTAACCAAACTCACATCTTATATATTTTTTTTAATAAATACTAAACCGAGTTAACCAAACTCACATCTTATATATTAAAGCAGAAGTCAGGACTTCATTTCATGTGTGATTTTTTTTAAAATATGGATATCTACAAATATCTAATACTTTTTTTTTATCAAAATGCTTGAAGATTGGTGTATATGAATATTTTAAATTTGTCATAAAATTCAAACAAATTATTTTGTTTGAAGTTTAAATTATCTAATACTAAATGCTTGAAGATTGGTGTATATGAATATTTTAAATTTGTCATAAAATTCAAACAAATTACTAAACAAAAATTATTTTCTTACTACTACTTATAACTTAAACTGAAATTAGATCAATTTATTAGATTTAATAATAGAGAAGGAAATATAAATTTAAATTTGTGAAACTTTGCATATATTAGTTTGTCAAATAATTAAACACAAATCCAACAAAATCTTAGGGCTTTTTGCAGAATTGACCTGAAACTTGAAGTCAACCACAAAACTAACCTCCTTTTTTTTTGGAACTTTATTTTGCCCAATTCACCCCACAAGTTCATATAATTCACGAAAATGCCATCAATTTTTTTTTTTTTCGAAAATAACATATTTACTCTCTCACCCTCATCATCTTCAAGTAATTACAAGATTGCCATTGTCATCAATACTCCAACAACCATGAACAACCAATTTTGAAGCTCTTAATGCCTCCAA
>CAKOAT010827376.1:360170-489028 GCA_932364175.1 Eruca vesicaria subsp. sativa | reverse complement strand
TTGACTATTTACATATATTTACAAGTATTTTGAACAACTACAACGTATTTTATATATATTGAATGTTTTTTATATATACATTAAATCTAAAAACAACTAATATATATAGGTATATAAATCTCTTTCGGATATATTCGGGTACCCGAAATACTTCGGTTTGGGTCGGGTTTGGTTTCGGTTCTTTAAATACCAAAATTTTAAACCCATTCGGATATTGAATCAATTTCGGTTCGGATTCGATACTATTTTTTCGGATCGGGATCGGTTCGGTTCTTCGGATCCGGGTTTTTTGCCCAGCCCTAGTACAATCTGTAATTTTGATCTTTTTCTGCAAATGAGCCAAACGAAATTATAGCAATCAGAAGTGTTTGATATGGGCCAAAAGAAGAGACATTGTATCAACTATAAAAGAAATAGAAATCAAGAACGGCAATGTTGCTTTATGGTTCTTCACCTAAACAAATAAAACATAGCATGTCGATCATCACTTTCGCATTCAATAATAGGATGTTGGACTAGGATGTCTTTTTTTTAAATACCATATTATATATAATAATCTGTCCGCTAAATCGGCGATCAGATATGGTTACAACTTTGAAAAATTAATTATACCACAAATTAATTACAGCTTTGAAAAATTATTTTCTACCTGCTTACTAATATATTGGTCAAATGAAAATAGTGATAATAATACCACAAATGGATATGATTTATTTTAGGGATAATTTGAAAAATACTCTAGTTGTGATTTAAATTTTGAACAATGCATTTGTGTTTTTACTTTTTGAAAATTACTCTTTCTTATATGTGATAAGACAATTCAAATGAAATTAAAAAGTTAAAAAATCAAATTCAAAATTATTATTAATACTCGTCTGTAAAAAAGATGCTCCATAATTTATTTATTAACTCAATCAGTGACATATTTGGTAGTTCATAGTGTGTTTTGTTCTTAGAGTTCAAACACACATCATTTACAGATTACTTTTGCTTATAAAAATGTTATATTTGTCATGTGTAAAAAACATGTGACACAAGAAACATTTGATTCCTCCGGATAATCTCATGCTATGACGATGAGATGTATTTCATCAAAACATACATTGAATTCTGCTGTTTTTAAGCTTTTGAAGTTAGTTTCACCAACTCAGCAATCTCGAAAGACATGATGTAAAGTTGTCTAACTTACATTTGTCACTAGAAATACTCACATGTAAACTAACCATCATAATTTTTTGTCTGCAGGTTTGAAAAGTACCAACTTCGTGTACTGATTTGCGAAATATAAAAAGTGAATCTGAGTTTAACTGAAATCCTATGTATATACTCCACAAAAGCCTATGTATATACTCCACAAGATATCTATTTTATTCATGAACCATTGACCTTTTCCAGTAATATTTACACATCATAATCATTAGATTGGTAATCTTGAAAAAATAGAGAAGTTCCGTGATTTGCAGAAAAATAGAAAACAACATATGTGTGGTGGTGATATTAGTCTATGAGTATATTAGATTAGATATTATAGTTGATTTTTTGTTGTTGATTTTGTTACTAACTATATTTTCAAACGCTTAATTCAAAATTTTATTTATGGATTCACTGAAATTATTAATTGAAATATTAAAATAACTATAGACATTTAAATTGGATAGTTTAGTAATTTTGCTTATAGATAAAGGTATTTATCCAAAAACATAAAAAAAAATTGTAGTTTTCAAAATATAATCTTACCTTAAGATATTTTTCCAAATTTCCCCTTTATTTTATATATTTGAAAAATTAATTATATGATTCTAATAAATGTTGGGATTCTTCCATGCAAATATTTGAAATAACGTAGTTTTTTTTCTGGAAATTTTCAATAATATCATGTAATTTTAAGTAATGACACATTGGTTGATAAAATGCAATAATTAATTACAATAGATAACGAAAAATAATATATTCGTATCATTTGTCAAGATGTTAACATATTTTTAAATTTATAATGGAAAATATATTGTCAAAATCTATCATATTATACTGATTAATAACATTGAAGCAAATATCTGATAGATAAAAGATATAAATAATTATTTCAAATCTCAGCAATACATTATACATGAAAAATCTTTTAACAATTGTTCTAAAAAAATAATACTATTTGAATTCTGACTATGGATTTTTTGTATTCAAATATTGTGATTATCCTACGTAGCTAGATATTCACATAGTAATATACAATTAGTTCAATTACAATTATTTTTTGTTAGTCAATTTTTTATTCAATTTTTTTTCTTCACATCAAAAGATTAGGCAAAGTTCATAATAAAATTTAAAGGAATTAATATCTATAAATTTAATTTAAATTGTTTTAAAATCGAAAATATTGGAATCATACAAATGTATTAAAATCTTTATCAAATCCTTTGAATACTTTAGAATCAATTAAGTTCTTTAATCAAATGGCCACCTCAACTCAACTAAATTGAAATTTACCCAAAATGTGATTCACGTGATGTAAAAAAATGAGTAGAAAAAAAAATAAGACCCTGTTCGTGAACGTTTTAGACATTATTCGGGTGGCATAGTTAGACTTAGTGCATAAAGAAAAAATCGAGGATTAAACGGAAAATATACAAAATAATATTTTAGATGATTTAATATGTTAATTTTTAATTATATAATATTAATTCATTTTCATGCTTAAAACTTTATAAAATACACAAATAAAATATATAAATTTAATATGATATAATTTTCATCAAAATTGTGATTATTAGTTATATTTATTAAATGTGAAAACAAATAAATATATAAAAATATTAATGAAAATAGATTAGGTGGTTAGACGGTCATCTAGCCGGCGTAGCCAAAATAAAATCAAGAGACCAGTTTTTTACAACATTTTGGTTCAGAATGAATAGCCGTATAGGACATGATTAACTTCGGTCTTTTAACCGGGGTTCTTAAATCATAATTTGACATTTTTTATTTTATTTATTTGTTTTATATTTTTCGATTAAGAGACGACTCTTATATCTTTTATTTAATAAATGATTTTTAGTTTTTCTTAGTTAAAATATAAAAAAAAAAACTAAAAACCGTCTCTTAATCAAAACTAAAAATTTCAATTAAAAAACTTGAGTTAATCATGGTTTTAGCATTTAGGTGATTTGGTTTTAAAATACATCTTTTAAAACAGGGGAGGGGGTGTAGATAATAGATACATCTTTTTGAGAAATGCAGTATTTTGTTTTTTTTTTTGAAACAAACGGCTGATCTATTATTTAAGCTTGAGGTGGTCTGAGAATCTAGACCGGAATAGAACAACCAACAAACATTAGATCGCGATAAAAAGATCGTGCAGTCTTAGCTAAGAAATCGAACACAACATTTTGGGACTTAGACACATAAAATAACTTGAAATTTGGTAAGAAGATCCGCAGCGTCAAGAGCTTCTCCAGTTCTGTCGAAAAATTGGCCATTTATGGGGGTGTGTGAGCATCGCTATCAACTCCTGATTGCTAGCATCTATGTTTCTTTGTGATGGCATAATTTCTTGCTCATTAGCTTGGAACCAGGCAAGACACTCACTCTCCGTATATCGGGTTAACTCCCGAAGATCTCTATCATTTCCTCGGAACAACTTATCGTTCCAAGCCTTCCAAATGTACCATATTAGCCAAGGATAAGGATCATTGACTATTTCTGGCTCCATTATACATTTTTCCTCCAAAATAGATAATTTATATTCGTATATGTGCTTTTCAGTGGGAAAAAAGTTGAGCTGGTTGATACAGATGCCAAAGCATACACCTAGAAATACAGTATTTTGTTTAAATTTATTATGTTGGACAAATACTATGCATGTGATGGTGACTGATTCGACTACTACGAACTTATAAACTGCCAATTTTGTACAATCTTGCTCATGGTCCAATTCCCGCTGGACTACTTCTCTCATGATTAAATGTACCCTTCAGACATATATATATCCTCCTGGATTATTAAGAAAATTAAATTTTACAAACGAAAACCAAATTGTTGAAGAATTAATACAAAGAGAATAATATCGTTTAAATCATCAATTTTTTAATTTGACAAAAATAAAGTATCAAGTTTACGTTTGCCAAAAACTCAATTTTTATTGACAAACAAATTTAATTAAAAACTTTTATTTACCATATTTTGTAATTATATCTTTAGTCAAAAATGATAGATCAATAGAAAGCCCAAAATATGTCTTAAAGTTGTTATTTTTAGAAGAAAAAAATATTTTAGATGATAAATATTGAGGAAAAAATATTTGCAAGAACTATAACACTAATAATTAAAATTAGAAATAAGAAATAATTCCAACCAAAACTATAAATGTTTTCATTTTCTCAAAATAAAAATTTCTAAAATTTTCATTATTTAATATTTATACATGGTTATGAATAAATTTTATAATTATTTACGATTATTTTTGTAACTATTTGTATTATCCTATTCAGATTATTTTTTATAATTTTTCTTTTAAAAAAAATTGATGATGAAATTTTATTTCATCTTTTGATTCTCAAACAAAAGTTATTGGTTGATGGACTCTTCATAATTCTTTATATTTATAATAATTAAGATATTCAAAATAAAATTTATATAATTCCTATATATGTGTTACAAAAGTTTTTCTGTCTTTAATAAAATATAACTTTCCCCAAAAACTATTAAGATCTACAATGTTCCTACATAAAAATCTATTTACCAATATATTTATTCTTCTGATAATAAAAATAATTATTTTATAAACAAGATAAAATTTGACAGTAAAATTATGAAACATTATCAAATTAGAACTATATGAATAGTACAAGTGTGACATAATTATCGCAAATAATTGTAAAATTTTCTGATAATTATTTATAATGAGAAAATTATACAAATTTTACTTTGAAGAAAATAATAAAAATAATATTTCATTTATTAAATATTATAATTACTAAATAGTTTATCCTAAAAAGATAACATCTAAATTATTGAAACAAATTTTGATTTATATTTGTACAAAAAAGTATCAACTTGAAAAGTTATTTTAGTCATAATTTTAGTCACTATAACTGTTAATCAACGATATGATTAAGATAGTATGATTTATAAATATTTATGATTAAAATGGATTGTTAACACACATTGAATGTTCTTTTTGGTTACGAAAAATTAATGTTTTATTTTAATCAAATTTGAAAGTTGATGATTTAAATGATATTTTACTGAATACAAATGCTTGTCTAAAAATACGGGTGTCTAGCTGCGTAGGCTACGTAGTCGTTAAGTGGAGCCAAGCGGTGGGGAGAAGTGCAATTCGATGACTCAATGCGGTGGTCTGATCAATTCCAGCTTGCTCACATAAATTTGTCACGTTCTTGCCTACTTTAACTCGTTAACTAAATTTTAATTTGCGTAGCCGCATGTGCATTTAATTTCATCTATATATTTATCGGTATTTGTTTTATATATATGTATATATAACGTTAAGGATATGTTAAAATTTATAACAATTTCAAATACAGTAATTTTATATGTTGTAATTAATCAATTGTTTAAAATCGTCACATGTATTTATTGCTTTTTATTATATTATCTTGATGAATTTACATTTATTTATTAACGAGATTAATATATGCATAAAACAACATATTTAACGTAAAATATATTAATATATCAACTTAATATAATTTTATCCTATTTAGTTCAGTAAATGTATATATATATATATATATCTATATTTAAAATGAAAAGATATTATGATTAAAAAGGATACATAGATTTTATATTATAAATGTTAAGAAAATTCATTTATAAATAACTAGGAAGATCTAACTATAAGATCACATATGAAATAAGATTATGATTTTTATTTTAATAGAATAAATATACGTAAATCCAATAATTTGATAGTTGCTCACAAGACCTAAAATGTGTTGAAACCAGCAATGTCCATTAACTCAGTTTAGGTTGAGTATCCTTTTACATTTTTTGGGTATGTTCTCTAGATCAAGAATTTTTCTATCCCATGAATTGCTTTTTTTTTTTTTTTTTTTGACATCAATAAACAAACACTCATATCGGTTCTGAGAACCATTCCGGCATCTCTTCATCCATGTGAACGACAAAGGACGGTTGGTTCCTAGCGCAACGTGCTAAGCTGTCTGCCTTCATGTTACTCGTCCGAGGAATATGGATGATTTCTGAGCTTAGAAACCTTTGCTTCAGAATCATTATATCTTCCAAATAGGGTGCGAAAGCGGGCCATTCTCCTGGATCAGAAACCATCTTCACCAATTGAGAGCAATCCGTCGCAAATGTGACCCTAGTCTGCCTTAAATTCTTCATGCACTCCATCGCCCAGATTAAAGCCTCCATTTCTGAATGGAGAGGAGAAAGACTCGCGCGGACATTTCGTGCCCCCATCAATCCATTGAAGCCCGCCAAGGTACTGTACCAACCCTGCCCTGAGAAGGCTTCCTTATCCTTCCATGATCCATCAGTAAAGCACCACCTCCCCGGAATTGACGGAATGATAGATGGCCCATTTCGTTGGACCCCCTCTTGTGGACTCATCGATTGCGCTTCAGCCCAAAGAGTGGATTCTGTTTCTGCTATCCTGAGTGTTTCTCGAGGATCTACATCTAGATTGCTGAAGACTTTGTTATTCCTTGCTTTCCAAATATACCATAGTATCCATGCATAATGATGATTATCCAGTTTTGGTTGAACTCTCCAAAATAAGTGGTCCAGGTTCGTGAAAAGTGATTCAGTGGGAAAAACAACAGGATTTAATGGTATTCGTGAAAGTGCCCAGATCTGTCGTGCTGGAGGACATTCAAAAAATACGTGATTTACTGACTCCTCCAAGGCTCCACATCTATCACAATAAAGATCCCCTTGTATTCCTCTGGTACTCAGATTTTTCTTAACAGATATACACCCAGTTACCAACTGCCATAAGAAATGCTTAATCTTCGGTGGGCATCTAACTTTCCAGCAGAACGCTTTAAGTATATCCGTAGTCGGACCAATCATTGATGGTGTTTTATCCTTGTCTGGATAAACTCTCTCAATATTATATCCTGATTTGACCGTACATTTCCCATTTTGTGTAAAGTGTCATCCATCCTTATCGCTTAAATAATTCCTACTTAGTGGAATACTCATTATGATTTGTACATCCGTTGGCTCCACTAAATCCTGAATTGCCTGTAGGTTCCAGGTTCTCGAGATCGGGTCAATGAGAGAATCAACTGTAATATCGGGGCAACTGCCATGTTGTTTTTTATTTGCTGGTCTCGGGCGAGTGGTTGGGAGCCAGGGATCGTTCCATACAGAGATGGATGATCCTGATCCCACCCTTTTGATTAGTCCTTTTCTAACCAGAGATCTAGCCGAAATGATACTCCTCCATCCATAGGATGGGGAATATGATCTAATCGGTTCCAGGGGAGAAGCATTCCTGTAATACCGACCCTTAAAAACCCTTGAGAATAATGAATTGGGTTTCTCCATCAGTCGCCATAGTTGCTTTCCTAGCATCGCTGTATTGAAGTCCTCCAGGTCTTTAAACCCCAAACCTCCTTCATCTTTATTGATACATAATTTGTCCCATGATTTCCAGTGCATACCTCTTGTACTTCCACTCGAGCTCCACCAGAATTGTGACACCGCCCCCGTCAGTTTCTTTATCGTTGCCTTTGGAAGTCGGTAACAAGACATGACATGATTTGGTAAAGCAGTGACAACCGATTTAATAATCACCTCCTTCCCACCTTTAGTAAAGAATTTGAAGGTCCAGCCATTAACCCTATTATTCAATCGTTCCTGTACAAACCCAAAAACTTGAATTTTTGATCGCCAATGTTTTCAGGTAACCCCAAATAGGATCCCATGCCTCCGATATTTTGGATTCCCAATATATCTCGCAATTCTTGCCTGGTAGATTCTTCAATCTTATGTCCGAATTGGATCGATGATTTTTGAAAATTTATTTGTTGACCTGATACCATCTCGTATTCCTTTAAAATCCTCAGAATGGTTTGACATTCCTCCTTGCGTGCTCGACAGAAGAAGAGACTATCATCAGCGAAGAGTAAATGCGAGATCGGTGGACAAGCCCTTGCGACTTTCATACCGGTTAAAAATTTTTGTCGTTCCGCTTTTTTAATGTTCGCTATTAAAGCCTCAGTACACATGATGAACAGGTAAGGTGATAATGGATCTCCTTGACGTAGCCCCCTATGAGGAATAATGAGTCCTCGGGGTTGACCGTTTAATAAAACCTGGTACTGAACCGAAGATATGCACTCCATCATTAATTTTATCCAATGTGCATCAAAACCCATTTTCTGTAAGAGTGCCCGAATAAAATCCCATTCCACCCTATCATACGCTTTGCTCATGTCGGTTTTAATGGCCATATACTTGTTCTGACATGCTTTGTTTGCTCGTAACCCATGAAACATTTCCTGCGCTATAAGAATATTATCCGAAATCAACCTTCCTGCCACGAATGCTGATTGAGTTTCCGAGATAAGTGTTGGAAGACATTGCTTCAAGCGCTGGCACAATACCTTCGAAATGATCTTATAACCAACATTACATAGGCTTATCGGACGGATTTCTGTCATCCTTGTAGGTCGTTCCTTCTTTGGAATCATACATATATTGGTCATGTTTAATCTTGCGTCCAATTCACCTGACATCAGAAAGTTATTCACCATTTGTACCAGATCTTCTTTAATTATATGCCAGGAATGTTGAAAAAACAAAACTGTCATGCCATCGGGTCCCGGGGCCTTCTCTGGATGCATCATAAAAAGAGCCTGGTGTATCTCCTCCTCTGTCGCCCTACGCAATAGTCTCTGATTAATCTGATAGGTGATGGACGAAGGAATCTCCGCCAGAAAACTTTCAAAATTAGCTGGACAGGTGGTGCTAAAAAGTTCCTCGAAATAATCTACTGCCACTTTCTCTACCCCTTTTTCCTCCGTAATCCAATTTCCATGTTCATCGTAGATCCCTACAATCCTGTTTCTGGTCCTTCTTTGCTTGGTCGACGCATGATAGAATTTTGTGTTAAGGTCCCCTGATGTGTACCACATATTCCTGCTTTTTTGATACCAGTAGTCTTCTTCGTCCTTATAGGCCTCCTGCAATTTCCTAGACACCTCTAATATTTCATCTTGGGTTCTATTGTTATCTGTTTGAACCTCCTCAAGTGCTTTTTGGAGTTCGCTGATCCTCTCCTTTCCAAATGGTGGGTTATTCTTACGCCATTTAGCGATCTCATGGCGACAATCTCTAATTTTGGAAACAAAATCCCTTGTACTTCCACCATTGTTTTCTGACCATCCAATGGCAATTGAATCCATAAGCCCTTCCTTACCAATCCACCTCTTATCAAACCGGAACTGTCCTCTACATCGGGGAACTTTATCTTCTAGATATGCAAGGATTGGCCGATGATCCGAGGCAATCATTCCAAGATACTCCGTATAAAAACTTGGGAAGAGAGTATGCCAATCTTCATTGGCTAGGGCACGGTCAAGACGACAACGAACCATCACAGCTCCTTTCCCCTTCCCTCTTCGTCCTTGCCAAGACATCTTATTTCCCCGAGCCAGAAACTCTAGTAAACCACTATTTCTGATCATGTTATTGAAAGGTACAAAGGAGGCGGGACTTTTCAAAGGGCCTCCCTCCTTCTCGTGATTGCCAGTGATCTCATTTAAATCCCCAATAATAAACCAAGGTTCAGAACGCGCCAATCCATATCTAGTTAATCGTTCCCATACTTGTTCCCGTAATTGTTGGACCAGATCACCGTAGACAAATGTAAGGAAGACCTTCTTACCTAAAGCTTCTGCCTCGACATCGATCATTCTATTATTAGAAAAGAGGACTTTAGTCTGATAATCATTATTATAGAATAAAGCAAGTCCACCACTATTCCCAACAGGATCCACCGTAATCAACTTGTCGTAACCAAAATGTGTTTGAAAAGTTTGCACAAACTGGAAATCCTGTTTCGTCTCAGATAAAAATAAAAAATCTGGCTTATGTTTAAACCAAATTTCCCGAAGGTAACTAATTGTCCATTTTCCTCCCATTCCTCTGCAGTTCCAGCTTAAGACTCTCATTAAATTAAACCTTTTTGTTTTTGGGATTGCTCTTGAAAGCAAAGCTGCGGAGTGTAAAGAAACTCGGATAAAGTTGTATCCTTCTCCTTGAAACCAAATTCCACTACTGAAACATGTAAATAAATTTTTCCGGAGTATGTGTGTTCCATCTTGGGAGGAAATGTTCGATTAAGCACCCAATACCAACGCTGTCCTACGTCCGTCAAGATGAAGTGTGAATGGTTTAATGGGACCAAACACATTATCTTCTGAGATAGCAGGAAATATTCCATTCTTGTACCACTCATATCTTCCCATATTAGAGGAGAAGACATTATTTTATACCACAAAAAGCACCAACATTGCCATTGTAGATCATACGAAACCTCACTAACCAGAGATCCTAGATATACTCTGTATATACTATTCTGCAGCCACCACAACCCGAATTTCAAGCCAGTTTTATTCCATAATAATACCTTGATAGAAAAACACATGAACGACCCATATAGGTCGAAGCTCAAAAAGATCAAAAAGCACCAACAATGAAAGCAAATAACAATGCTCCTAGAGCTTATTAAAATTGAAAAAACATCAAACATCAAAAGCAAAGAAAATAAGCAAGAGACCCGGCCAAATCCATAACTCGAAACCCAGCTAGAGAGGTTTTGATTCATGTAACTCATGCTTTTGTAGGATCATTTTTTGGGTTTGAAGAGACCTTATTTTCCCCTTGTTTGGACTGCTCCCCATGGCGGTTACCTGTCTTAGTCCCTTGCCGCTTAGCATTCATCATTTGGGCCGTCTTCAGCTTATTGGAGGCACCTGCAAGTAGCGGTTTGAGAAGTCGTCTGCGATTTCCAGGCTTCCTCACCAATTCCTCTGCCACTGAGTCATCTTCTACCACTCCAGCCTGTATCTTTTCCTCGTCATCCCCATCCCCATCACCGATTTCTTGCATCTTAACATCATTCTCTCCTTCCCCATCCGAGCCTGGGTGAGAATCAATTCCCAAACTCTCACTCTGCTCCTTACCATTATTCTGGGAAGCATTCTCTTCCATCTCGATTGCAGTTCCAGGAAAAATACAATGATCTAACACTGGTTCCATAAGGGGTGATTCTACATTCCCCTCCTTAGTCATGATGTTTGAGGTTACCTTGGGTCCCATCTCCTGAGTCTCCCTCAACTCAGCAAGGAAAGCTGGAGTAGGTAAGGACTGTTGTTCACCAACCGCCGTCTGATGAGTTTCCTCTAAGTCACAAATCTCACCTGCTTCCCTGGCCTCTTGATAGGTGTCACTTCGGTTGCCTTTATCTTCTCTACGCCCTCCTGTACGGTCCGTATGGTATTGAGCTCGTGGATGTTCTCTTCTTGAGCTCCTATGGCGTGAGTTTCCTTCATCGCCACGGTAATAGCGAGGCCTTTCTTCCTCCCCACGATATCCACCACGAGAGTTAGGATAAACCTTCTTATTTTCCTTGTCCCCAACACGCACCCAGTGTGAATCTTCTTCAAACATCTTACCCTTGCCCTTACCTTGATGCTCACGTTTCTCCCTTCCCCTCTCAAGTTGTCCACCGTTGCCATTGATCACCACCCCCTTGTAGCTCCTCGCTCTATCTTCATTACGTCCTTCGGGGATATCAGGAATCTCCAGATTTTTCTCTAAAGTTGTTGAAGTCAAAGGGCACTTCTCTGTCTTGTGGCAGAGACTGAAACAGGTTTCACAAAACCCAAACAGTTTCTCATATTGCAGAGAAACGGGTGCCTCTTGCTCCTCATAATATTCGCCACCTTTGAAATCCACCGTCGTCTCAAAGATCAGCTCCTTGTATCCATCCACCACCACCTGGATCCTACCATAATCCAAGTCTACTTCTTTTGTGTCCCCCAGCGCGTTGCCAATGCTCCGGAACGTTGGTTCTTCCCAAAACTCCAGTGGGACACCCAAAACTTTGATCCAGAAAGTGATGTCGGAAGGATAGTTTCTGGTCTTCCTTGGTTGCAACGGACTAGGGATATCATCCAGTAATCAAAATGAAACGGCTGCATCTTGAGCACAGCTTCAATGTCAGCCTCCTCATCAAAATCAAACTGGAATCTACCGAGACCCAAATCTGTTCCCACCACCTTCTCCTCTAAATTCCAAATCTTTGGAAGCGTCACAACCAGGTACTTGATATTCTGCTCCGCCGGGTTCATACATCTTCCAATGAGGGTTTTGGAATAGCCCTTGATGAGATCTGAGTTGTTGAAATGGGGAACCGAGATCTTCAGCCTCTTCCTTGCTCCCTCACCATTGTTTCTCTCTCCCGAGCTCGCAATAATCTGGCTCTGCGACATAGTAATAAGATAACCAAAGGAATAAATGAGAAGTTTGTACTGTAAGGATGATGAGTTATCAAGTATAGCGCCGAGAAACTTAGATGACAAACTTAGTTTATATAGCACCCTACTTCCTCTCTCAACCATATCACTTCCCATTAAACCAAACGATACCATCCCAAAGAATAGCAAATTTGATATCTTGTCCCATACTTGATTAAGACAAGAAACGATTTCCCCTTTCCAAAAACATCTGTAACCTAGACGATTTGGGATCATAGTGATCCCATGAATTGCTTTTTTTTTGTAGTTTTTGAGTCAAATGTATATTTAAAAACTATTTTTATTTATAAACGTAATATATGTCTGTCTAAGAACTTTTATATTTACTATTTTTCCGGGCTACGCGCAGACTACATGTTTAAAATTTATTTATTTATTTCTTATTATTTTATAAATTTTTATTTTATTTTATCTTTAAAATATTTTTTACTTAATAATATCCATTTTCATTTTCTTTTCTGCATAAATTTTTTTTTAAAAAAAATTCTTTGTTTCATAATGTAAAATACTATACAAATGATTTGTTGTTTGAAAATGTAAGATTTTCTGATACTTTAAGTTTTTTTTTTACTTTTAAAAATATTTGACCAATAAGATTATATTTTATTATTTATGTTTGATTAACTCAGTTTAAATTTATATTATTAATACTATTTTTAACTACTTTATTCTTATGCATATGACCAAAAAATTATATCCTAATAGGAAATATATGCACGGGCGTCGTAAGACACCATGATTACAATACCATCACTATGGAAATTAATTTTAGTCTATCTTATTGTTTTATAAACATGACGTTATGATTCACTACAATGATGACTATTAGTCTACAGAATGTTGAAATATATGTTCTTCACTTTTAGTGTTGGTGAATCTTTTCTTTGTATATTTGTCAACCTGGTTTTACTAAAAACATGTGAGAGAACCACACATAAATTATCTATGAGTGAAAATTGGTTTTGGTAAATATAAGAAAATCCTTTTTAGCTTAGATATCAGTTCTTGTTTATTGTCATAGTGTAACATAGTTTGATAAGACATTGGTGCCTATATAGTAGTAGTCTTTCCCCAACGTGAGAACTGCTGAGGATTTCTTCTTTTGATCGCTAAGTAAATCACAATGAGTCGTGTGTCCATTACATAAGCATCTTCTTTGATTGATGTTTCGAAAAAGCATAACAGAGACCAACTTTAAATGTGAACCTAGCTATGTGAATACATATCTGAGAATTCAAAACCAAAAAATACTCAAGAGCTTATAATGTTAAAAAAGTACTCAAGAGCTTATAATGTTATATTATATGATGGTGCAAGTATAGCTCTTTTAGTGGCAAAGTTGTAGAATGCTTTCAATTTTTTCGACCATTTGTTTGCTTTTTATTTTACCATTTGTACTCTCCACCACTTGTTTGCTTTTTCTTTTTACCATTTGTTTGCTTGGTTCTTCATTAATCCTCTTAACCAATTATACGGATCAGAGTTCTCTATGGTGATGTGCCAATATGTTTTTCCGAATTTTGATACCCAATAATTATCTAAAACCAACAGCTTATTCATTCATTTTAAAAATATAAAGATAGAATAAATTGATTTATTTTGTGGTCTTTATTCGATATGTTAAATGGAAGATATAAATACTTATGTCATATTATTCATTATTTTTTTTTAATAAATCCAAATGGTAGAGTTAGATTGTATGCTTGGTTTAATAAAAAATATTTTAAATTTGATTAGTAATATAAGATGTTTTACAGAAACATATATATATATATATATATATATATATATGTATATATTTAAGTATCACTAAATATAATTTTTATTAAGTTATTAAATTATAAATAGTAATAGTAAATATAATTTTGTAGACTTTTATAAAGTTAAAACTTAAAACTTATTTTAGAAAAATTTAGATTGTGAAACAGTAAATAAACAAAAAGAGTATTATATCCAATATCTTAATATTTATTAGGAATATACTTTGTTTTTCTTAAATTTATTGAAAAAAATTCATATAAATTTAGACGTATATTTTAGTTTAATAAAAGTTTACGGATCACCAGCTCCGTAAACTCTGGTATTATATAATCTCACGAACAGTCATTGTTCCGAGACGGTAACATTAAGGCTTCTTGACTCCTCCAGTGGTTGGTGCAGATTTTCTTAACGGTGAGGCTTTTTCCCATCTGTGTGATTAGATCAATTATCACCTTGCATCCTGCGAAAATACCTCTCTTGTAGCCACTGAGTTACGGAAAAAGCTTCTTGCATAAGTGTAAGGAACAGCGGTTTAGATCCGGATGCTCCTAGACAGACATCAGCGTGTTTAGGTGATGATCCAAAACTGTAAGAATTCTACTGCCACCATCAGCTTAGCTTCCCAAGCATGGGTTCGTGTTTAAGCATGGGTTCGTGTTTGTCATATTTTCCTTATAGATATTGACAATTAATCTTAGTTTATGTTATTTTATTGTGTTACCATGGAAACAGTCTCCTTCATAGCTTCATACGTCACCATTTTGAATTTCTTATGATGAATCCTCTTCTACAAAATCACATTTAAATTCATGAACAAATTTCATATATAGTAAATAATATAACAAAAATAATAAGAAAGTCAAGTTTCTAAAACTTAGTTACTACATATACGACAAAACAACAATTTATCTTATTTAATATACAATGTACATTTTAAATATAAAACTTTAATTTCTTTATATTAATAAAATATTATAATTTAAATATAATTAATTGATAGAGTTTATCCAATAGGAGAATGCACACAATCACACATCTTACTTGACCGAAATCACACCTACTGACTTGACCGAAATCACACCTACTGACTTGGATAAGTTATAAGATTTTATATAATATCAAATCAAATTAAACCAAACGAAACCTGTGCTTTGGTTTGTTGGCCACAGAATACTGCAGAATGGGTAGTATCTACCAAGTCAAACTCTGGTTTCCATCAAAGGACATGCTTTGCTTTCTCCACCGACGCAGAGAAATGCTGTAAGATCAGACATAAAACAAAAACAGCAATTTTTTTTTTTTTTAAATTGGATTCGTTGATGTGTGCAAAGTGAATCATTTGAATGTTTGGAGGTTTACCTGGTCACGGAAAGGGAAAGCCTTCTTCTTCACAAAGTCAAACTCTTTAGGGTTGTAGTGAACAATCTCTGGCTCTGGAAACACACCAGCCTGATAAGAGTTTAAAACATTACAAGTTTTACATCACTTGCAACTCAAGTTACTCAAGAAATAATCCAAAAAAGACTCAAGTGTTATGTACCGTAGCGCAAGCTCTTGATAAGCCATCAAATGTGACATACTTCTCTCCTGAGATGTTGATGAAATTTCGTATGGACACCACAAAAGAGTAACTCGAACGAATCCAAGAAAACTAACTTGATTTATTAAGAATCACTTAAACAATCCTACAAGATCTGTTTAATCCGGTTTACTCAACGTCACAACTTGACTTGAGACGGACCAATTCTTAATCTACCCAAACGCACAGTGATCGAGACAGACCTCACCACTTGCTCACTTAGAATTGCAGCTTTGAACACTTAAGCTCGATAGCAATCAATAATCCCCAAAGCCGTAACCTAGCTAATGAACTCTATCACCAATATATACTTGTGTATCCTATTGTGATAAGTAAAGATTCTCTCGATATCTTCTTGTTTGTTTCCTAACAAACATCTTAGAATCTTGGGTCATTATCTTCCGAACGGCTCCTTGTATTTCGCTCCTGATGTAACACACGCTCCACGTTGTGTAACACCTCAGCCTTTTTCGCTCAACTCAACTTGAGCTTACTCGTGTCACTACAAGAAAATAGAGTATTAATTACGTCGAGAAAACGCTATCTAACGCTACCATAGCGGTATTAGGTACGCTGTATCATCGGCCGCGATAATAGGTCTATCACTTTAGATAACACTTTTTGTTTCTGCTACAGTATATATTAATTAGATAGCGATTTCCGTTTTGTTATATATATTTTTTAACATAGCATTTGATNTCACTACAAGAAAATAGAGTATTAATTACGTCGAGAAAACGCTATCTAACGCTACCATAGCGGTATTAGGTACGCTGTATCATCGGCCGCGATAATAGGTCTATCACTTTAGATAACACTTTTTGTTTCTGCTACAGTATATATTAATTAGATAGCGATTTCCGTTTTGTTATATATATTTTTTAACATAGCATTTGATTTCCGATATTGATTTCAGTTTTATTTTTGTTATTTTTACATTTAAATTATTTATTTTTTAGTTAATTATATAAAGTAACAACATAATTTAAAAAAAATTAAAATGATTTATAATTGAACTGGTTTACAAAAATATGATTTACAAATTAAAAATAGATCTAATTAGTCTAGAAAGATATTAAACCAAATAAACCAAAAACCAAACCAAGCTTTAACCTAATCCTACTCACTAACTAAACCAAATTGTAAAATCACGCCGCCTTCAGCTTCTCCTCAAGTCCATCAACGACAAACTAAGCCAAGTCATCAGTCGTTGTCTCGTGACCTCCATCGCCATCTCCTTAAGTCTCCGCCACCGCAGCCCATGACCACCACTCTGCTCGCGACCACCAGATTTTCTGTCACCTCCTCGCTGCAAGCCATGACAAAATCTGCTCATGACCACCAGCTTCTCCATCTCCTCTGAGCCTTAAACCCAACGACCACCACATCTGCTAACAACGATACCCAACTTTTAACAAGACCAAAAAGTCAGATTTAAAACAGAGAGAGAGAGAGAGAGAGAGAGAGAGAGAGCGAAGGAGAGAGAGAGAGAGAGAGAGAGAGAGAGAGAGAGAGAGAGAGAGAGAGAGAGAGAGAGAGAGAGAGAGAGAGAGAGAGAGAGCGAGGGAGAGAGAGAGAGAGAGAGAGAGGTGACCGATGGTGGTGAGAGAGGACGGTGGAGAATGGAAGAGATGACTGGCCTAAGCTCCACTTTCCGATGGTGTGTGTAAGGAGAGATGAAGCGAATGATATAGAGAAAGGAGATGTATTTTTCATATGAATGGTATCTGTGTGTTTGTGTTTGAGACTGTGGAGAGATGAGAAGAATTAATCGTATATGTGTGTGTGTTTGAGACGTGGAGAGATGATGAGAGATGTGGAGATAGATAGAATTAGGGAAATGAAAAGATAGATTCTTGGCCATTGGATTACAAGCAATCAATGGTCAAAAATATCAATCCAAATTTTGAAATATAGACCAATAAGAAAGAAGGGGGAAGATCACAAAAGAGTGATTATGAGCCTTTGGATGAAAACTAATCAAAGGTCTAAAATAAAACCAGTAAAAATTATCNTGTGGAGATAGATAGAATTAGGGAAATGAAAAGATAGATTCTTGGCCATTGGATTACAAGCAATCAATGGTCAAAAATATCAATCCAAATTTTGAAATATAGACCAATAAGAAAGAAGGGGGAAGATCACAAAAGAGTGATTATGAGCCTTTGGATGAAAACTAATCAAAGGTCTAAAATAAAACCAGTAAAAATTATCTTTTCATTTATCTATAATCATTTTTGTGCTGTTTATTAGTCAATTGTTTTTTTTTTTTTGAAATTTATAATGTAAATTTGAAATATTTTATATAGTTTGAGATATATATTTTATAAATTATTTTGTATTTAAAATGGAGATTTAATATTTTATGATATAGGTTATAGTATGTAGTGTAGGATTTTTATGGTTAAACTTTTAAATAGGTATATGTTTAAGATTAAGCGTTACAAATATTTAAGTTTATAATTTTAAATTTAAGATTTGGAGTTTATGTTTTAAAATATTATAAAATTTATTAGTGTATTAGAGTTTAAAGCTTGTGTTAATAGTGTAGAATTTTAAAACTTCATTAGGGTTTAGGAATTCAAAAGACAACAAAACGTTTTTATTATGTTTTACTATTAATTATAAGTGTTATGAGTTTAGAGTGTTTGAGTAGAACGTTTTTTTAAAATTGGAATTTAAAATAAAGGTTTGAGTATAGGGTTTGAGGGTTGATGGTTTGGTGTTTTGATTTAAGATTTGAGATTAATTTTTGAAAATATTAATTTTGAGTTTTATATTTAAGATTTGATATTAAAATTTTAGAGTTTAAAGTTTTTATTTAGAGTTTAGGGGTTGTGTTTAAAGTTTAGGGTTTAGGGTTTAGGGTTTAGAGTTTAGGATTTTTGGAGGTAAATAAAATGGAGTAAGAGGGAAAGTGAAACAAAAGTGAGAGGGAAAATAATTTATTTTCCCGCTTTAATTAGTATATAGCGTTTCAAAACTGAAAGTGCTATGATAACTACATTTCAAAAAAGCATTTGTAGAATTAAAATCGGACTAAGAAAGCATAGCGTTTGCATTTTTGCAAACGCTATCTAAAAAGAAGGGATATGTCAACCATAGCAGAAAGACAAAAAACGCTATCCGCTAGTGCTATCAATACTCATATTTCTTGTAGTGTGTGTGACACAGTCTCCTGTCTGTGTAACACTCCAATCATCATGCTCAGAACCCTGAGCTTACATTCTCCCCCTTTTTATCTTAATGTGACACCTCAAGCACCTGTCAAGAAACACACACACCAAGACACTACAAGCACAGCACTTGCACCAAGACCACATTGTAAATCAGAAATCAAATGCATTCATTGAAGAAACGAGTCTAGATAATTCATGATTACACACCACTTAGTTTCTAGAAAGTTCAAAACACACTACATAATTGACACCAGCATACTATCATACAGCAACCTAGAAACTGACTAGAGATACTACTCCTCCTCCTCCTCATCACCGCTATCAATGATATGCACTGGTTCTCCAACATACTCTCCCCCTGCTTGAGTGCATCATTAGATAAAACAATCATGTGAGATAAACAAAAGATAAGGAGAGGAAAACACTTACTGCGACTGCGAAGTTGAATTGCTCGGATGTCATTGATAACCTTCTGAAGATCGTCGACCAGATTAGGTGGTTTGCTGACTCCCCCTATACCTCTGCCAGCTTTACCATCTTTGACAAGAGCAGTGGGATGTCCTGTGAGCTCTTCATCTCTTTCATGACGAGGTACAACCCGCTGAAAGTGCAACAACTGATGAATGAGAGAAGGAAACCCAATTCTTCGCTTACGATCGTCAGCTGAGTGAGCCATATCCATGAGCTGTTCATATGCAATAACACCAAAGTCAGCTCGCTTGTTGTGATGAAGCGCGTAGAGAAACCTGAGGCGATCTGGATGCATGCGTGTGTAGTTCATTGTAGGCATCCAATTTGTACAACAGAGTTTGTACAACACTTGATTGTCAGAAGTGAGAAGTTTTGAGCACATTCCTTCCCACCTTTGATGTCGTCCCTCAGTGAGAAACGTGACCACAGTATCGAGATTCTCGGAGTACATATCGTAGTTAGGGTCTCCGGGGCTCAGAGCATACATAAGATCAATCATGCTCGGAGATACCTCATACATGGCTCCACGCACATAGACAGCCACTCCACCACCATTACGGACATTCGTAGCGTCTTGGAGATTCGCTAAGAACTCCCACACAAGATCAGGAACATACGGCTCACCATCAATGGCTGTGTAAATCATCCCAGAATGGACCACAACATTTTTGACTTCCTGCAGCTTCTCATCACCAAGAGGGAGATACTGATGATCGATGAACTTCTTATCGGCAAACTTCAGGTATCGTTCATAAGCTTCCTCGGTGCCAAACAGAGGGCTGTATGGCTCAGCCGGAGGTTGATAACTCTCAGGGTCTTCTAGGAGTGTCTCCTCGAACAAGCGGCGACCTTCGTCATATCGTGGTTCTTTGGGAAGAAAAGAGATAGATTCACACGATCGACGTCGACTTGATTCACCAGCTTCAGGGCGGGATCTCTTCTTAGGAGTGCCAGATGTTGGATCGGAGGAAGGAGTTTGCGGAGACCCGGAGGTTCCTCGACGAGAGCGAGTTCGCTGATGCATGTCGAGAGAGATGAGAAAAGATGAGATCCTCGGCGGCGATATAACCTAAGAAGGAAACAAGAGACAAAAAGAACAAATACACCACTTTTGGCAAAGCCCATTAGTGCATTAGTGATTAAAAAGACACTTTGAGAGGCCCAATAGTTCTTGTAATCGAGTTTTCTTCTAATCATATCATTTTCCATGAGATACACTTTAAGCAAGACACATTTATCCGGTCAATGAGATCTTCTAGTCTTAATCGAACATATCTATTCTAAGAATCAACTTTTATAATAGCACTACCATTTGCCAGATAAACTATTTACATGCTCTTAGCTACTGTTCCAAAAAGATTGCAAATCCACATCTAGTTTCGCATATGTCTAGGTAACCATCAAAAAGAAACAAACGAATATAAATCATTATA
The DNA here is from genome assembly GCA_932364175.1 of Eruca vesicaria subsp. sativa. Taxonomy (NCBI): domain Eukaryota; kingdom Viridiplantae; phylum Streptophyta; class Magnoliopsida; order Brassicales; family Brassicaceae; genus Eruca; species Eruca vesicaria. The sequence continues at coordinate 468,072 of CAKOAT010827376.1, read as the reverse complement.
GTAACTCCAATCTGTAGCTATTTCTCCGCCGAGTAGCTGTCACAAATGGATTCATCTAGCTAGATAGTCAAGCTCCTATCTCACAAGTTACTCACACTCACACACTTCTGAAACCACCAGTCATGTCTATTTGATGTTCACCTCTACAACTTCAGTGAATCTTTTTCAAGCACAAAATTTTTTTTTCTTTTTTTTTTATATATATTATGAGCAACAAGAACATATTTCAGTTCCTGCCTGATCAAAAACAGTGATCAACATAGACGTAAAGTATGGTGATACCCTCTTCCATGATGAGTGCTAATCATTTCAGGCCTTTTGAATGATCCTTCTTCTACTTCTTAACTTTAATCCTCAGAGACAACAGTCTCTGCCTAATCAAAGCAGTGATCGTCACCAAAAGACAAAGTGTTGTAGCACCCTGATTCAGAACGAGTGCTCATCATTTTAGGCCTTACTCCTACGAGATCAGGAGTTCATTGTGTAACACACATTGTCGGATGTGTTACACACGACATGACTAGTGTTTTCTCCATCCACTCTAGACAGTGATCATTCTTCAGTGTCAAAATGTTGTAGCATCCTGATCCAAAGTGAGTGTCCTTCACTACGGGACAGTGTGATTGTGACAACTTGTAAGACAGTATCTCGAATCTAACTAGACAAATTGTTACTATAAAGTTTTGTGGGGAGAAGGTACCTTAGACTTATGCGATTTCAATACGGACTTACCTTCTTGTCGGAACAGCTTTCTTCATTGCTGAAGATCAACGATTCCAAGAGCTTTTCGGAGACCCAAAAAGCTATTAAAATCAAGAGGCTTTGTGAAAATATCAGCAAGTTGATTCTCAGAAGAAACATGTTCATTGATCACAAGTTTTAACTCAACTAACTCACGAAAAAAGTGGTGTCTAAGATCAACATACTTAGTACGTGAGTGTTGCACATGATTTTTAGACAGATTTATAGCACTCATGTTATCACAATGAACTAATAAGGGATCCGAATTAATACCATAGTCCACCAGCATTTGTCTCATCCAGAGAAGCTGAGTGCAACAACTCCCCAAAGCAATGTACTCCGCTTCAGCTGTTGAGAGAGACACACAGTTTTGTTTCTTGCTGTGCCAAGACACCATGTTGTTTCCTAGAAAGAAACAGCCTCCAGAAGTGCTCCTCCGATCATCAACGCAACCTGCCCAATCTGCATCACAATATCCTGCAAGGTTTACATTAGTTTCAAAGGTATAGTGAAGTCCAAAATCAAGTGTCCCTTTGACATATTTGATGATACGTTTTACCGCCTTTAGGTGTGATTCTTTGGGAGCTGCCTGGTATCGAGCACAAATTCCGACACTCAGACACAGGTCTGGTCGACTGGCAGTGAGATAGAGGAGACTACCGATCATGGCTCTGTAGAGTTTCTCCTCAACCTTTTGTCCTGCTTCATCACGCTATAGCTTGGTTGTTGTGCTCATCGGAGTTCTAGCAGTCTTGCTGGTTTGCATCCCAAACCTTTTCACCAGATTCTTAGCGTAGGTACTTTGAGAGACAAATATTCCATCCTCCATTTGTCTTACTTGTAGACCAAGAAAGTACGTGAGCTCTCCCACCATACTCATCTCAAATTCTCGTGTCATAGTCCTCACAAACTCATCAACCAATGCCCTTGAGGTGCTTCCAAATATGATATCATCGACATACACTTGCACTACAAGGAGATTGCCACCATCATGCTGAGTGAAGAGTGTTTTGTCCACTCCTCCTCTGTTAAAACCAGCTGAGATCAAGAACTGAGCCAATCTCTCATACCATGCCCTTGGAGCCTGCTTCAGACCATAGAGTGCCCTCTTTAGACGATACACATGATCTGGAAAATGTGGATCCTCAAACCCTTTAGGTTGTGCTACATAGACTTCCTCTTGTAACAGACCATTAAGAAAAGCACTCTTAACGTCCATCTGATACAGCTTGATCCTTAACTTACACGCAATCGCAAACAGGAGTCTGATTGACTCAAGGCGTGCAACTGGTGCAAATGTCTCATCGAAATCCACTCCTTCAATCTGCGAATAGCCTTGTCCAACTAGTCTCGACTTGTTTCTAATTGGGTTACCATTCTCGTCAGTCTTGATCTTGTATATCCATTTGGTTCCAACCACATTAACACCCTCTGGTCTTGGAACTAAATCCCATACTTGAAGTCTCACAAACTGCTCCATCTCTTCATGCATTGAGGCTGTCCAGAACTCGTCATCTAGAGCTTCTTGTAAGGTCTTTGGTTCGGTTTGTGAAATGAAACAATCTTCCTTAGCCATTTCAGCCATAAGGCACGCAAGCTTGACCATTTCCTTGAAATCAATCTGCTTTTTCCTTGTGATTCTTGGATCCAGCAATCCTCCTATGATGTCATCGGAGGAATGATTCTTGTGTACCTTGATTGATTCCTGTGATGATTCTTCAGCTTCTTTGTTAGACACAGTCACTGAGTTTTCATCCTCACTGTTGAGTTGTGGTACACACACACTTCGCTGTGTCACACCATCTTGATAAAAACCGACTCGATCATCAAAGACAACATTCACTTTCTCATCAATAGTTCTTGTCCTTGAGTTATACACCCGGTAGGCTGAGCTATTGGTTGAGTAACCAAGAAACATTCCAACATCACTCTTGGAGTCGAACTTTCCAAGATGATCTTTGTCATTTAGAATGTAACAAAGACACCCGAACACATGACAGAAACCAAGGTTTGGGGTTTTTCCTCGGAGTAGCTCATAAGGTGTAGTCTTGGTCTTAGGCTTTACATAGACTCGGTTGATAATGTAACATGCCGTGTTGATGGCTTCAGCCCAGAACTTTGATGGAACATGGTTTCCGGCTAGCATGGCTCTTGCCATCTCTTGAAGTGTTCGATTCTTGCGTTCCACAACACCATTTTGCTGTGGTGTTCGTGGTGCAGCATACTGATGTTGGATCCCCTGATCTTGACAAAACTGGTCAAACTGCTCATTCTGAAACTCTCCTCCATGGTCACTTCTGATCTTGATGATTCCTCCTCTTTCTTGCTTGAGTTGAAGTGCTAGAATCCTGAAACTCTCAATTGCATCCGACTTCTTTCTTAGGAACCTCACCCATGTAAACCTGGAAAAATCATCAACTAACACAAAAATATATTGCTTTCCAGCAATACTTTCAGGTGAGATAGGACCCATGAGGTCCATATGAATCAATTCCAAGATAGCTTTAGAATGGATTTGAGATACCTGTTTGTGTTGAACCTTGACTTGTTTACCTTGACAACAAGCACCACACACAGTGTCAGAATGGTCTTCAAGACTAGGAACACCTCGAACCACCTCTCACGCACGAGTCTTGAGAGGCCATTTGTATTCATGTGTCCAAGTTTTCTGTGCCACAAATCAATCTGCGAGTCTCTTACTGACAGGCACTTGCTCGGTGGTTTCCAGAAGTAACAGTTGTTGTTTGATCGAAATCCACACATAACAAGATTCCCTTGTGGATCAACTGCTTGACACTCTCGGTTGTTGAAGATGACTTGAAGCCCCTCGTCGCACAACTGGCTGATGCTAATGAGATTTGATTTGAGTCCTTCTACATAGTAGACGTTCCTGAGTCTTGGTAGATCAGCTCTCTCCATATGCCCTACTCCACGGATTCTACCTTCACCACCATCACCAAAAATCACCCTACCTTCCTTGATCGGTTCCATGATAGTCAAGAACTTTTCATTACCTGTCATGTGCCTTGAACAACCACTATCAAAGTACCGTGGTATCTCAATAATAGTGTGTTCTTCTGTGGAGGTGAATGCTACCTTGGCGAGACTTGGAACAGAAGCACTGTCTTCTTCGCAATACTCTTCAATTACCACCATATTACATACCACTTCTTTTCCTGGTCTTTGTTGGAAAACTTCTGTCTCAACCTCCTTGGAAGGAGTTGGTGATCTGTTTCTAAAGTTAGGGTACAGATCGGTTTTGGCAATCCAGACATGTCCAATCCGGCTTGGTTCAATGTAACATTTGTGGAGTGACCATGCTCGCTGATATTCAGCTTTCCGAAAGTAGCAATATGCAACTCTGTGTCCTTGTTTGCCACAGAAGTGACAACCATTGCGCCTACGCAGTGGCTGTTTTTTCACGGATTTATCAGCTGTCTTCTAAGGTGTGGCTTCTTTCTTTGACTCAGTGTTTCCTGATGCTCCACTTCTAACGAACCTGACATCTGTTGCGTCTTTGCTGCTTGAACCTCGATATCCTTGATAACCTAATCCCAGGGCAACCTTTGGGTTTTGTCCGAGAGAGAGAATGTGATCCAAAGTGTCTGATCCATTGTTTAGCATCCTCAATTTCTTGTAGTTGTCGTTCAAATCCCTTTGTAATAAGCGGGTCTTCTCAAGTTCCTCATTCAGCAGTCGCATAGCTTGATCATACTTGGTCTCCAAATTCTTCAAGGAGTTAGCCTGATCTGTGACAGTTCTTTCAAGGAGCTGTATATTTGGGCTCTTCTCAGTTTGCAAGACATCTGCTGTACTTGTTCCTCCTGTAGTCGGTGTATCCAGTTCAAGTATGTTGACTTGTTCCTTAAGCATCGCCTTGTCCTTGATCAGCTGTAGATTTTCAAGACTCAACTCTGTAAACTTGTCAAAGAGAGTCTTGAACTCTGACTTCAGATCCACGTCTTTCCTGTCGTCATCATTGTCTGAATCTGAATCTGAACTTGAAAGAATATCTTGCGTGTCCTCTTGTTCCACACGAGCAACAAAATTCAGCATTAGTTGTTCATCATCACTCTCACTTTCTGATTCGGTATCACTGAATGACAGTAGAGCTTTATCTTTCTTCAGGTTGTTGGGACACTCACTCCTTGTATGTCCAAACCCTTTACACTCAATGCACTTAAGCTCTTTTCTTTTAGCTAGAGGACACTCGCTCCGAAAGTGACCTAAACCTTCACATTCATGACATTTCAGGTCTTTCTTGCGATTTCCTCTACCCGTTTCACTTCGGTTCTGCTGTCCAGAAGAACGATCCCCTTCTCTTCCTTGAAGTCGGTTGCTATTGCGATAGTTCCCCTTTTCTACTCTCTTGATCATCTTGTTTAAATTCTTAGCCATTAAGCTCATGTTATCTTCAATGCGCTTGGCTCTATCCTCTTCTTTGTTTTCTGCTGTGAAGGCAACTCCTTTCTGACCCTTAGTTGTGTCTTCACTTCTCTCCAAATCATGTACCTTCAGAATTCCAGCCAACTGATCAAACTTCATCTCATCAGTATTTACGGCAATCTTAAGAACCGCCTTGTAAGCTTCAAATCTGGGAGGGAGACATCTCAAGACTTTCTTCACAAGTTTCTTCTCATTATACTTCTTTCCTAAGACAGACGCCTCATTTGCTATAGAGCTGATCTTAGAGATGAAACTTCCTACTGATTCATCATCCTCCATTCTCAGGTTCTCAAATTTTGAGGCAAGATGATCAATTCTGGTCCTTCTTACACTTGTGTTTCCCTCGAAGTGATTGATAAGCGTATCCCACGCTTCTTTAGCAGATTCACACCCTTGAATAATTTTGAATTGATCAAGATCGACAGCCGAAAAGATTGTTGTTAGTGCTTTTGAGTTGAATTTAGATGCAGCTTTATCAGAGTCAGTCCATCTCTCCTTTGGCATGGGTGCTACTGACTTGTCTTCCATAACCATTGTTGGAGCAGTCCATCCTTGTTCAACAGCAGTCCAAGCATCCTCATCAATAGCTCGTATGATGTGCCGCATCCTAGCCTTCCAATGTCCAAAGTTTCCTTCGTCAAGCATGATGGGTTTTTGCAAAGCCACCAGTTCTTTCATGGTCTCCATGATTGTTGCAGGATCTCAACCTGTAAGTAGACAAACTCGTCCACAGAGGTGACCCGCTCTGATACCAAATGAAATTTCGTATGGACACCACAAAAGAGTAACTCGAACGAATTCAAGAAAACTAACTTGATTTATTAAGAATCACTTAAACAATCCTACAAGATCTGTTTAATCCGGTTTACTCAACGTCACAACTTGACTTGAGACGGACCAATTCTTAATCTACCCAAACGCACAGTGATCGAGACAGACCTCACCACTTGCTCACTTAGAATCGCAGCTTTGAACACTTAAGCTCGATAGCAATCAATAATCCCCAAAGCCGTAACCTAGCTAATGAACTCTATCACCAATATATACTTGTGTATCCTATTGTGATAAGTAAAGATTCTCTCGATATCTTCTTGTTTGTTTCCTAACAAACATCCTAGAATCTTGGGTCATTATCTTCCGAACGGCTCCTTGTATTTCGCTCCTGATGTAACACACGCTCCACGTTGTGTAACACCTCAGCCTTTTTCGCTCAACTCAACTTGAGCTTACTCGTGTGTGACACAGTCTCCTGTCTGTGTAACACTCCAATCATCATGCTCAGAACCCTGAGCTTACAGTTGAATATCTCTCTGCTGGCTTTCTCGCTACCAAGCACGGCGAGAAAGGCTGTTGCCAAGTCCTGAAAATTACATAAGACATTGATTTGACGTTATAGATGATTACACGATCTTGAAGCAAGATCAGAGAGCTCAAAAATGAGAAATTAGGTATGTGTGACCTTAAAGTGACCGAGTTGTGAGACTTGGATGCCAGAGTTTGGAACTGGGATAGGGCGACCAGCTTTGAGACAGTGGAAGAACCATTCTTCAACGGGGTTGTAGTTTAATGGACCGTAGATGTAGACAGGACGTATAGATGTCCAGTTTACACCTTTTGATTGCAGTAAGCTCTATGTCTCTAGCTTCCCCTTGTGCCTACTCTTTGGCTCAACTGCATCCACCTGCATCAGTTATGTGCCAAATAAATATGATATTACATAGAACAGATCACAAAACATTTTATAAATGAAGAAATCAAGAGAGATTACTGCAGCTCAATAGTAATATTAATTTACATACCTCACAATGTGGCAAGACATCAGATTTCAGGTAAAAACCCGCTGAAGAACAGTAGATGTACTTATACAAAATTAATTTTAAATGAAGAGGCAGTGTACTATAACTGCAAGGCACTTGAATGAAGACTCTACACAGAAGAAGATAAGACACATGTTAAATGAAGATAAATGAAAAAAGCAAAATGAATCTAAACTTATCACTTACCCAATCAACAATCTTGGAACAATGTATCTCACTTGACCCATTACGCATGAATTAAAGCCGTACGTAACATACAAAATATACACATGCTCAGGTGAATAATAATATCTTGGAAGAATTTTGTTTTTTTATCCATTAAAAAAGGAAGCAAGAGTCCTTTTGACTGTTTTATACCCAAATCCAAAAGAAGAAGGCAATCTCGAAAGCATTCTGGAAGAGGATGAAATGAATCAAGAAGAGAACAAAACTCAGGTTTTCTGAACCATAAATGCTCATGTGATGGTTTCACCACTAAGTCTCCTTCAATGGCTACACGCTTTTCTGCAACTTCGTGAGCTAACTTTGATATCACATGCTCCAACTTTGTTCCCACTGCAAGAAGCAGCTTCACAAGAAAGGGAAACACACGTTTAGTTAAAAAATGAAGAAGATTCAGATAAAACAAAACGCGAAACAATAAAATAAAATTGACTCACGATGAAGGGAATGAATGCTATCCAGAAATATGAGTGCCATCCTGCAAGAATACAGAAAATATATAGGCTTCCATATTCTCTATATTAACTAAAGATCGAAAAAGACTTAAAACTTTTGTGGAGGTGTTACCATTAACATTAAGAAGCAAAAAGATGACGAAGAAAATCCAAAGCTACCAACTAATACCAACAACATGTTTGAAATCATCCTCAAGAGCTCTAATCGTGTACCTGTGGAAGTTCAGCTTTGGGTTTCCTTTACAATGCGTCTATAGTAGATAATACCAATCACATTTTACTCTAAAATTATTAAAATCCAAACGTTTGCTTACAAAATTTTACCATAATGAAACCAAGGTGCAGAGTCAGGTAATCTGCTTTCGTCACAGATCCATAGAATTGCTTGAAGAATGATTGATGTCATGTAAAAAAGACATAACCTCAACATCATTTATGTAGTTCCAAAAAGAAAAAGAACATTTACTTAGGAAATAACCTTACCGTCCATCCGAGGAAGAATGAATCTTTACCAATACCCAATACCGAGAAAATGCTCTTTAATAAAAGCATGTTGGTGTATATGAGTCACCCTTTTATCCTCAAGTGCTGCCAAAAGAAACAATGTAAACTATTACTTACAAAGCATCTTTTCACTGAAATAAATAACTCAAGAAGCGATGAAGTACCTGCTTCAGGGTCAAAACTCTCGTCTGCAAACGCATCTTCCCACTTCTTCCATTGGTAGATCTGAATTATAGAAATACATGAATTAAACACTGGTTTTACAACCTGAGATTAACTGACAAAATATACAGTTTTTAAACTCACCCTAGTGCTTCCAAAAACCACTGTAAGAGCACAGAATGTCACATGGGAAATGGTGGTACGAAGATGAAGATGTGTAGATGGTGTGACGCCTCTAGTGAAAGCAACGGTATTTTATCCTACAAACAAAAAGCCAATAATTAGCATAGGAAAAAGAAAAAGAAAAAGAGAGATGTATACTTTTTTAAAAAAGATCTAACCTTAAGGCTACAATAACCAGCTTCGAGTTCCACCGTGGTAAAAAAATAAAATAAAATAACCAGCTTCAGCAGCAGCATGTTCAGCTAGTATACGCCTAGTGATCCCAACAATAGGGACAAAAGTCGGAAAATGCTCTGTTGTTGTCACGTTTTTATGTTTATTTAACTCAGAGAATAGAGAGAGAGAGAGGTAACCTTGAGGGGGGTCCGGCAAGAGAGAAAGGCACGGGAGAGAGAGAATTCGGCTAGAGATGAAACCTGAAGGCGATTAAGAGGAGGAAGACAAACATGGAGATCTCTGAAGAACAACACTTGACCAGTTTGGCTGAGGAGACACAGAGATGGATTAGTGGAAGCGAGGAAAAGGAAGAGGAAGCGACGAAGAGGATGATCAACACGGAAAGGGGGGAGGCGACTAAATTTTGAGGGTTCAACCTAAGAGCATGTACATCGGCTTACCTTCGCCTCGTCCTTCCGTTTTTTCGAAATTTAAATGAAAAAGAAAATAAAATGAAGTCCACGTTCCTTAAACGGGGACGATTTTGTGTCGTCCACTTTGCCACGCGTCGGATTGTGAGTGGGAGAGCTCGTGGAGTTGAACGCGGCCGTTTTCATTTTCGCGAAAATAGGGCTTCTTTTTCTCTCTTCTCTCTCGACGGCGACTCCGAGGGCGACTGTGTCTTCTCCGTAGAAACCAGTAGATTAGCCGGCGATTTGCCTCCTCTGGTCGATATCATCAGTCTTTCTCTTCATTTGGAGCATCTGGTGTCGTTCCGACCGTTCCAATAGCGCGAAGAAGGTATGTGGCCATCCCATCTGTTTTGCGATTTTAGGGTTTCGTTGTGATTTAGCTATTAACGATGGTTCGACACAAGGTATATGTGGGATTCGATTGTTTTCGTTGTCTTAGGGTTGGCGAATCAAAAGTAGTTAGGGTTTACGCGAATGAAAAGTAATTAGGGTTAGAGAATCAAATTAGTAATTAGGTATTTCTGGGTTTGTTGTGTTCTTCCGTATGTGATAGTCGTTTGGTTTTCAATTTTATTGTTGTCTGAACTTTATTCTCTTTTAACTCATTAACATATTGTCTGTTTGATCTTCTTCTGTTGACTAACATTGTCCTCGTTTTTTTGTTTTCTTGAGTTGCATCTAGGTGAGCTTAAGCACACTACGGTTTAGGGTTCCAGGCAAGTGAAGAACCTTTGCATTCATCGACACTCATCACAGGTAATCTTCAATACTATATGTCTTGTTGTTGAATGGTGTAGTTAGATTTGACTATGGTTTGGTGCTTGTTTGGTTGTTGTAGTGTAGTTAATATGCATTGTCTTGTGTCTCTTTGCTTTGTTAACAAAACTAGAACTAAAGTTAAGACAACTAAAGTAACTAAAGTGAAGTAACAAAACTAGAACTAAAAGTAAGACAACTAAAGTAACTAAAGTGAAGTAACAAAACTAGAACTAAACTATGACTCTCCGAGTTGTAGTTTGCAATAAATACCTTGTAATTGAATGAGCTATCCAGAAGTGGCTCATAGGCTTTTGTGAATGTGGTTGGCGTAAATTGCGATTAGACTTGGTTGTTAGCTAATAGTAAAGGGAACTTATTATTGCAAGTTCCCTTTTCACCTATTAAACCCCATCCATCTTCCTTCTTTTTCCATCAGATTCTATAACTCATCTTTCTTAAAAATTAATCGCATCATTATCTGAGATAATGGATCATACGAATCCTTACTATCAAAGCTCTTCGTACCTTAACCTCCATAACAGTCAAGAACAAGGTGGAAACTTTGGTTTTGAAAGTTTTCCACCTTGTTCACAGAACAGCTCCCAAATGCCATTTTTTAGCTCCCAACCTTCTCAGTCAACTCCTCTTTCACAAGACACACCAGTGGAGCAGACACCAATGGAGCGCAATCTGAGGAAGACTTGGGGACCTGCAGATGATGAATTCCTGATCTCGGCATGGCTCAAGACTTCGAAGGACAACATTGTGGGAAATCAGCAAAAGGCAGGATGCTTCTGGTAGAAGATAGGGCAGTACTATGCAGACTCGCCTCATGCCATTAATGGTGGTGAAAAGATGGGGATGACACACTGCAAGCAGAGGTGGCACAAGATAAACGAACAAACAAACAAATTATGTGGGGCAATGGCAGCTGCAGAGAGACTTAATGGCTCTGGTCATTCCGAGAATGATGTCCTGACGGCTGCACATGGCATATATTTTGCTGACCATCGAAAGAGGTTCAACCTTGAGCATTGTTGGCGTCTGTTAAGGTTTGAGCAGAAGTGGCTCAGCCTTAACACCATTAACACGCCTCCATCAAAGAGGAAACAAGCTCAAGTCTCAGAAGCATCAAGCAGCAACGTCGAGGATAGTGAGAAAAGGCCAGAAGGGATCAAGGCTACAAAGGCAAAGAGGAGAAATGCTCAAGCCAAAAACATGAAGGCTCTCGCTGAGTATTCGAGTATGTGGGACATAAAGAAAGAGGAAATGGCTGAAGCGGAGAAACTACAAAAACTGGCCATCCTAGACACTCTTTTAGCCAAGAAGGACCCCTTGAATGCGACTGAAGAAGCTATCATGAACACGATAGTGTCCCAGTATTTCTGAAGTGTCTGTTCAGAATATCTTGCTTAAGTGTCTGTCTTTGATGTTAGATTTGTTTAAGTTTTACTAATCTGCTTTGTATTTCCATGTTTTAGACACAATCTATGTAGCTCCATGTTCTGTTTCTGAATCGATTATCCTATCTGAGCAAGACTCAATCTAAGTTTTACTAATCTGCTTTGTATTTCCATGTCTGTCTTTGAGTTGGTTCGGTTTACTTTCCTTGTTTTTTATTTTCTTTTTTCTTTGCTCCACATCAACTATGAATTAACCATGAGTGTATGCTCTTCCTTTATATAGTTCACCACTAACCAATACCGTTTCCATTCAAATCCACCATATCAATTTCCACAATCATTTAGATCCATACCAAGACATCTTCATAGTCAAAAACATTTTATTACTATTATGTTCTTGATTACCAGTTTGAGTCACGGTTGCTTGAGGACAGTGGCTCCACGGCAAGATTTGATCTAATAGATAAACAAAGATTGACCATCTTCAGTGCTTGGTCCTCCATTTTCTCTCTCAATTTGATAATGACGGTAGACAAAGCTTGTAGTTTAGTTGAGTGTTTCAAGAGTTGTACTTCTCTTTGAAAACACCAACCATATATAACATTCTTTTCCTTTCTAACTTTTTCTGGAGTAGCTAATTCAGTGACTGTTATTTTCCACCATAAAGAAGAAGAAAGACTCAATCTAAGTTTTATTAATCTGATTATTCGTGTTCTGTTATCTGGTTAGTCGTGTTATGTTATCTGATTTTTCTTCTTTTTCATGCAGGTTAACTCAGGAAGATTCTTAATGGGCCAAGACTATAGCTACTCTCAGCCAGATTTTTCAGATCAGAACTGGTCCTACTCATCAGAAGACACCCCGGCTCAGCTGGAAATTGAAGCGTTGATCCAAATGGATGAAGAGAACATGTTCTTCGATGAGCCGAGACAATACCCACCTCAGTCTGAGGTTGAGCATGGCTTCCCCAAGGTTTGTTACTGTGGTGCTTAGCCTTTCATATCCAGCTGCTACAACAGAAGGTTATGCTCTGATCTTCGCCTATGTTTGTGTATATATGTTCTAAATTTGTACTATATAATGCAGGTTCTTCACATGTCCAAATGTGGATGATGGAGAAATGAATATTCACAAGTGGTGGGATGTTGCTGTGATGGAGGAGATGAGAGACGTTGAGAGACGTTATCAAGTGATGGCTGAGAAGGTCGATGCATTGACACTCGTCAACGACTATGACGCAGACATTATCCAGGTTAGGGATCACAGCTTTGCAATTGAACAGAAGATGGTTCATTTAGAGACTCTGATTTCTGAGCTACGTAAGAAGGGTAATAGGTTTAGAAAAGTAAATCTTTGCTTGGTTGTTGCTGTGATAGTCCTTCTGTTTGGTGTAGTGGTTAGGAGGCTAATGTAATGTAATCTATAGACTCTTGTAATCGGATTGTCTATGTCAAGACTTTGTACTCTGCCTTTGTACTCATGCATTTGTACTAATGTTTGTAATGACTGGGATTTTGTATGCCTCTGCCTCACGGGTTTGGTAAAACAAAACAAGGAACATCAACATGACAAAACAACAATTCAAAGCACTAGCTATCCTTTCCCATCAAGTATACTCGTGACTCACGGGAAGTAACAAAACAAAACAACAAAAAATGTATTGTCAAATGTATTGACCAAACTTGAACATTGAGATCTTCACGACACAATATATATATACGACCAAACTTGAACTAGAACCACACCAAGAACATTCAAAAGCTCCATTTGGTCTCTCTCTTTGCTGTTTCTCTCTTTCTCTTTTTTCAAATGGGTTCATCCTCAAACCATTATCATTACCAGAGAGGTGATGGTGATCATTTTGATGCTTATTTCCAAAAAATTTACGAGAATTCTAATATTATGCCAGAACCGGAAGAGCGAAAGAAACGGATTTTTATCCAAAGAAATCGGGAAGAAGGCCACAATAATCTTTGGAATGATTATTTCAGCGAAACTCCAACATACCCGGAATATTTATTCCGCCGACGGTTTCGCATGCACAAGCCATTGTTCATGCGTATTGTGCATCGACTCTCAACCGAAGTTCAATATTTCCAACAATCCCATGATGCAACCCTACGGGCTAGTCTTTCACCTATTCAAAACTGTACGGCAGCAATTCGACAATTGGCATATGGTGCTGCGTTTGACTCAGTTGATGAGTATATACGAATTGGTGCTTCTACAGCTCGGGAATGTTTGCACGAGTTTACCGCCGCAATAATCCAGTTGTTTGGAGATGAATACCTAAGACGTCCAAGACCGGATGACCTAGTTAGACTACTCTATGAGAATGAACAACGTGGATTTCCCGAGATGATAGGAAGCATTGACTGCATGCATTGGGGATGGAAGAATTGTCCCACGGCTTGGAAAGGGATGTATTCACGATCAACCGGGAAACCTACAATCGTGTTGGAGGCGGTAGCTTCGTATGACCTCTGGATTTGGCATGCCTTTTTTGGAGCTCCAGGTACTATGAACGATCTTAATATTCTTGATCGATCTAATGTTTTTGATGACATTATTAACGGTCAAGCTCCCGAAGTCAACTTCTTGGTCAACGGAAGTGAGTACAATTTGCCATACTATCTCACTGATGGTATTTATCCAAAATGGGCCACTTTTATTCCAGCGATTAAACTTCCACAAGGTATGAAAAATTCTCTATTTTCTAAAAAACAAGAAGCAGTGCGGAAAGATGTTGAGCGTGCCTTTGGAGTCTTGCAAGCTAGATTCCCTGTTGTTAAAAATCCATCACGTTTATGGGATAAATACAAAATGGCGAATGTTATGCGAGCATGCATAATACTCCATAATATGATTGTCGAGGATGAACGTGGTACATACACGTACCAAAACGTTGTGCAAGAATTTCAACACGGCGAAAATGTCGATCAAACATACACCGTCGGTACCGCCGGTGTGGGTTCAAATATCGGCACTGCGATTACTCGTCGAACAAGACTTAGGGATAAACAAGCCCATGAACGATTAAAAGATGACTTGATTGAGCATATTTGGACTAACTTCGGACATCTTCCAGATAATGGAGATTAGTTTTAAAATTTCTATGAATTGAATAAAATATTTGTCTTCACTTTTCCATGTTTGTATGTTTTATGTGTTTTATATTATGTCTTTAATGTATATTTTTATTTTTATTAAATCTATAATATGTTTTTAATTTTTAATTAAAATAATTAATTCCTAAACTTTAAAAATAATAATATTTTAATCGGGGGACCAAATAACTAAGAAACACAAATGTTCATACACAATATAAGAAACTTGCAAAAAATTAATAAAATATTTGGAGGACCAAATCTTGGGGGACACCAATGCCCATGCTCTAATGGGCCGAAATAAATTCGAAGAAAATAAATTGAAGCTCAATCAGTAGCTAAGGCTTGCTGACGTAGCCAAAAACTGATCTTTTATTGGTCCGATTAAATTAAGTGACGTGACATCATCATAATTAAGGATATTCTCCTTTTAGTATTGTATATATATAGATGTTTGTTAGGTAAACATATTAGAAATACACTAAACTGTAAAAAAAAAAACTAAGCCTTGAGTATTTTTGGATACTCCCCAGTTCTTAGTAACTCGTTAGGTCTGTATTAACCGTCTGGCTAGCGCTTGACGCTGACGTAGTTCCGAACAAAGATACAAACTGATATCAAATTTGTTATGTTTTTTGTTAACATTAACTTGGTTGCGGTTTAAGTTTATTAATTAAAAATAAAACTATATTCAGTCAAGTTGTTATATGGCCAAAGACGAATTATCTAAAAGAAGTGGAGGGCTTTCCGTTGGATCATATTCCAAAAGTAGTAAAAATACTTGTTTCTCTTTTTTGACAAGAGGATTTAAGATGTAAAATATCACTTTTAAAAAAATATATATTTGTGCTTGACTGTTAAAATACTAACATCAACAAAGTGTTTCGATTTCTGATAAATTTTTAAATATGTATCATGCTAAAAATTTCCATGGTTGTGATTGACAAAACCTTGGAACAACATCAATCAAAATGCTTAGGTATATAGTGAATAAGTTCTACCATTCTATAACCCCTTCAGCTCAAGTTAGCATTCTATGATAGGCCCAAAAATGACAACAAAGCACCAGGCAGCCGAACGTATTAAGACCCTTTAATGTTAGTATTACCAGTCCAAATTGTTTTGGGCCTATTATATAGATACTATTAGTCCATCAACCAATTACGTTTGGCGAATTGAGAACTATACCTCACAACACATATAACTGGAAAAGAAATATACCAGTATGCCACCACCATCGAAGGTCAGTAATTTTTTTTGGGTTTGCTAAAAATATGGAAAAGTCATAAATTAATTGGCTACACTATTACTTTTATTCCCCACGTGTTGTTTCGTTGATACATATCAATTAGATAGAGAATTATCTTATTACAGCTGCGTATCAATTTCTATGCGTCCTATTTCTGTATGATTCATTCATGTAATAGTTTATAAACATGGGAGATTCTGGCTGACTCCTCACATGTCAATCATCTGTCTTTTTGTATAATATGTTTTTTTGACTAAGGTTTATTTAATTTGACGAGAGCAGAATGGAGATAATATGAAGAACCTTTCCACCACTAGATGGCCTCATTCAATGTATTAATTAATATATGAATTTGCAATGGAATTTCGTCAAGTTAAACAACTGAAATATTAAATATAATGGAGTGATAGAAGCGTGGTTTGCATTTTCGATAATCATTTCTAGGAGTATCTTTAAGATTTTAAATATTTTTAAAATAGTGTTTCTTTCGATTTGGTTCCGTCGATGAGGCGGTGGTTTTATGTGGTGTCTTCGTCTCTCTTTGTTTAAGAGTATTTCTAAGAGACCATCAAATTCTCAAATTTTGAGGTTTTTATTCTTTAAAAAACCCTTAAATTTTTAAATTTTAAAGACATAAATAGTAAAATTCAAATTTGAGAATTTACTGTTCATGTCCTTAAAACACTATTCACTTTCAGTTTAGTCCTTATATTTTATATCTTACATATAATTGTATTTGTATTAACTTTCTTAATTTACTCCTTATAACTATATTTTATAAATATATTTGTCTGAAATATTTAAATATATCTTATATATGTAATTAATACATAAAATATATAAATATGCAAAAATAAAATAAAAGAATAGTACTTAAATAGGACAATTTAGGTTGAATGAACATATATGGGAACATTATGAAAATAGCAGTAGCGAGCAAATTTTATTTTTTATTTTTTTATGAATTATTGTGTGTTTTCTATTATTATGTTATGGATTTTGTTTTAATATAAATTGTATTTATAAATATTATGTTTAATTTTTGTAAAATGTAGTATTATCTATCTATATAAATTTTAGTAATTATTATTAGTTTATATTAAAGTTAGGGACTAAAATACAAATAATATTAAAAATTAAGATAGATTTGAGGTTTTTTTTTTGTCTTCTCCATCCTTAAAATGAGGTTTCTTCTTGAAGATGGTTTAAACTGATTCTCTGTTGAGTTTCTCTGATTCATGTCTAATGATTTAGAGTTTTCGTTTATGTTCCTTATGTTGCGGGAAGTTACACAATTGAATTGCTTCTTTTCTTGTCTTCCGTTGTAGATTTACAAAAAAATTATTTCGGTGGCTCTTCAGTAATTTGAACAATAAAAATTCAAAATTATCTTTCAGCTTTGAATTATAAAAATTACAAGATTTTATACAATGGTGATTATCAGTTCAGCTGCATTTTATCTCAATAATCATTCTCCTTATGAGAATATACTGAGATTGATAACAGTTTGCCTTTGAAAGATATTTACTAGTATCAATATAGCTAATTTCTTATAGTTATTGTCTTATATTTTGTACGGGTGTCTTTTACAGTATGTATTTCTGCATTTATGTAAGACCAATTTGGTCATGAACTTACATTATAATGAAGGATTGAATGTTAAAAAAAAAAGTATATGATGTCTCTCGGGTACCATAATTTTCATCAAAATTACATACGTTTACCAGTAAAATCCAAATCTCAGTTAGAAATTCTGGTGTTGGACGGCGAAGATTAAATTCTCTGATTGCGATTGATTTACTCTGGAGTTACTATGTATGAGGATATTAACCATGAAGTGGAGAAACTTGGAACTGCTAATCTTACTGGAAAACCCTTTTACTATAAAAGTGGATTTGCTAAGTTTGAGTCTCAACAATAACGGGAAAGAGATTTTACAAACGACTTTTATTTTTGGCCTAAAACAATTAAGGATTTTAATCCAGAAATTGTTTGAACTAAAAACAACTGTGATGTGGAGAATAGTTTAAGACAGAAAAGAGTTCAACTAGGAATATGACAAAACAAAACAAAAAAGAGTTTCATTCCTCTATATTAATCAAATAAAATAGATTGATTTTTATTTCTGTAATTATTCAAATAATCATGAAAGAGTTACATTTAGAAGCAGTTTATGAGTTTCTTTTACACTCTGGACAGTTTGTGCTATTAGTTAATTTTTCTTAGTCAAATCCATTTTTCAGTTATAAACTAACTAAATAAGTTTGTAATTAATTGATATCACCCTAATTTATTTAACATCTGATTTCTACGGGATTTTATCACAGCTCTTTCTACCAAATAAAATAAAGTGGGTTCCATATATTTTTTTCTCTTGAGTTATTTATTTAATTTTTGTAAAATAAATATTTTTTTAAAAAAAATCCATAATATATATTTATAATCAATATATTTATTATTTAATCTATTTTTAAATATGTCAAGCTATGTCTCTAAGAATGATATAATCATGATGTATACAATGTTATCAATAGGGCTGGGCATTTTATCCGTTATATTTGATTCGATTTGTTATTCGTTTCGATTCGATCCGAAAATTTCGGATATCTGTAAACTTTCGAATCAAAGCAAATACTAAAATTTAATATCCGTTAAAATCTAAGCAAATTACAAATATTAAAATTTTGGGAAGCGGATATCCGATCCGATCCGGAAATATATAAATATATGTATATCTTGATTATGTTTAAAATTTTAAATGTATATAATTTTATAATTATTATTCTAGCACATGATTTTGAACAATTCTATTCACATTATTACTTGTATAAAAGTATTACATAAAAGAGAGAAAAATAATTATGACAATTATATATTTTTTTCTTAAATTTTGTGGTGTTATAATTGTAACTTAAACTTAAAAATTACAAAATATGTAAGTTCACTAGTTCTTTTTAATTTTTATTTTATATATCATACAAAAAAATATTTTTGCAATCAAATTTGTATAAAAATCTTAAGATTTTTTGTATTAATCAAAATGGAGGAGATATCCGTAAATATTCGTAAATATCCGCAAATATCTCGAAAAAATACGGATATCCGTATTTTTTCGAAGCAAAGTAAATACCAAAATTTGGCGGCTAGTGAGAAAGACAGAGACAATTGTTGGGTTTGTGAAAGCCTATGTCCAACTCTATATTCTGTGATTAGTACGATATTGTCCACTTTGGGCCTAATAGGCAAGCCCGCATGGATTTACTTTTGGTTTTCATCCCAAAAGGCATCGTATTATTAGTGTTGGATATCTCTTTATATATTAGACTCTCCTTGTCTAATTTTCCAATGTGGAACTTAGTTTGTTATCTCACCTTCTCCTCTTTAAACTAAGGATCACATTTATCTCGTGTCCCACAACTGATTTCGAGGATCTTCTGACTTGATTTCTGCACAGATTTCTCATTCCTAACTCACAGGATACCCACTCATCTTTCGAATGGTACTTTGGTCTTCTTGCAGATTTCTCGCCAACCGCTCTGATACCAATTGTTGGGTTTGTGAAAGCCTATGTCCAACTCTATATTCTGCGATTAGTACGATATTGTCCACTTTGGGCCTAATAGGCAAGCCCGCATGGATTTACTTTTGATTTCCATTCCAAAAAACCTCGTATTATTAGAGTTGGACATCTCTTATATATTAGACTCTCTTTGTCTAATTTTTCAATATGGGGCTTAATTTGTTATCTCACAATAATAATCAGAGAGATTCGAATCGAATACGACAATAATCTTGTTGTCGTTACATTTTATTGTCGAATAAGATGATGAATTAAATGCAAAATAAAGATAACAAAATTTCTTTATCAACCTTTTTATCTTTTTTTTTTTTTTTGATAATCCAGGGTTCCCTGCTTCGCGGATCATTCCCTGGGCCCGATTAGGCAGCGATCCACTTCACCCGGGAGGGTTGTACCTGGGCCTAGGCTCAGTACCACTTTAGTGACATGGAAGAGGCAGTTCGCCACCGCCTAGTGTCGAACCCGTGAGCATGATAATTGGCCCCCAAGATCCTTTGTCAGGTGGACTACCTCATCCCGTCAACTTTTTTATCTTTTTGTCGTTAAAGTCATAATCATCTATTTTTTTCTTTAAATTTTCTCTGCTATTACAGAAAGAGAGAAAAAAAAGATTAAAAATTATGAGACTCATTTTATTAAAAGAATAAGTTAGTTTTTAATCATAAAAATTATCTGTGATCCAAAAAAAAATTAAGAAAAAATTATCTTAGGAGCTAAAAAATGTCCTAATAATCTAATTAAAATTTCTAAACTGACATATAGTATAAATCACTCAATAATCGTTATGAAATTGGTATCAATTGCTATTTTTCATCGGTCGATATCTCTATGATCTCAGTACAAATGATTGGTGATTTTATAATTTTTTGTGCTGTCCAATTTAGATGACGTAGTCCACTTTCTCCTCCAGCTCTATACGAACGAGACACATAGCGCGTATGCATAGCAACATGTGTCATGTGTATACCTGTCTTCCTTTATATATGGATGCCTGTGTATATACAAGTTTGTTGACCCAAATTATTCCATACGTCTCTTTATCATCTAAACTATTTTGTTATAAACTATGAAAGTTACATTTTGGAATACAAAGCCAGCGAAAACAAAACAACAATTTCTCCAATGATAAGTCTAAATTAACACAAACGCCACGTCTTTGTCACGATCATTTCATGACTAAATTAGTTACGGCTTTACCACTGATTTTCCGTGGCTGTATATAACCACGACCGAGACTATTAAAAACTGTGGCTTTATCATATAAATGTATAAAGAATATTTGTTAACCTCGTTTTTAAAAACAAACGAAACTATAAACAAAATATATAAAAATATTTATGTTTTATATTTTAGATAGTTTAGAGTTTGGATGATAGGTTTGGATAATAGGGCTGGGATTTACGTTTAAGAGTTTAAGATTGAAAAATTTTAAAATTATATTTTTAAATATAACTTTTTATAAGTGTTAGTTTAAGTATGAGAAACAAAGTTGAAAGAAAAACTGATTTATATTTCAGTATTGAATTATTTTTATATATACATAGGCAAAAGATATAATTGTCACACCTATAATTGTGAGTTAGTTTGAAAATAAAAACATATTTTGAGGCGATATCTTTTGTTAATGTGTTTAGAAAAAATATTATAATGAAAAAGAAATTTAAACTGAAATTAACTTTAAATATCACTACATAAAAGAATTTAAATCAAATATTTTAATAGTAACATTATGAATGATATTTTAAATATAATTTTCATTCTAAAAATTAAGGAGAATGATAGATATAAAACTAATTTTTTAAACAGTACTAAAGAGATTCGGGTAAATAGAATTCTTACGTAGACAATCATGTCCCTTATATATTTTCATGTTTGATCCTCTAAGTTAAATACTGGGCATGACATTTTTAGTTTAAGTGATCATAATCAGTTATTTTTGTTAAAGAACACAAAAAGATTCGGGATCTTAAGTCTTTGATGTAAGAGCGCTAAATACAAACCATCGAACTTTTTTGTTTTTGTTTGATGGACTTGGGAAAATCTATAGAGGGCCAGTTTACCGGCGACATGCAAGCACAATTACTCTACATGAGAATTATATATTCATGTCGTTTGAGTACACAAATAGATAATCTGAGAGCAGATTTCGAACCCACCATTTAACTTTAGGTATCCGTTCTTTAATAGTATTGTTATGATATCGGATACATAATAATAAATTAAGGATGAACTATGAAGTAATCAAATGGAATTGAAAAACATCTTCTTCAATTTCATGTCAATCATCTAAAATAAATTAGATTACGATTCACGAAGGAGTGGTCCACATATGACACTGGCAGCATAGTGTTTGGCGGCCGAATGAAACACCCCAACCTGATCTCGCTAAACGTATACCCCAAGAACTTGTCTCTCTAATATTAGAGAGGAATCAATCTAAGTACGTATCTCAATCAAAACTATTTTGTCTGTCATTTTTTTCCCCAGAAAGTCTGAGTTATCCAACACTGTCTATGTGTTTCGAAAAAAAAAGAACAAAAAAAATCCAACACTTTCTATTTTCTCACTAATTGAAGATTAAAATAATATTTATAACTTTTTTTTGAAAAATAATGTCTACACTATTATTTGAGAAGTAAATTTGTTTAATTGTAAATTTCTCTATGATTTTAAATAATTGCTTATTTTCATGTTTTAATAATTTCATATATAATAATAACGAATTTAAATAAATAATATTATATTTTAGAAAACAAGTAAATTGTTTTGTACTTGATTGTTATTTTGAAAATGCATTTTACTGTTATAAAATTTAAACGAATTTGCTGATTGATTTGTAATTTTTCGTTATTTAGGTAATTTTGCTTATTTTCATGTTTTTAATAATTTCATATATTATTTATTATATAATAAACAGATTTATATTAATATTATTATATTTTTAGAAAATAAGATAATTCTTATGTACTATGTTGTTATCTTATAAATATAAATTTATATTATAAAAATTAAGATAATTCTTATGTACTATGTTGTTATCTTATAAATATAAATTTATATTATAAAAATTAAACATTAAGATATAAAAATTATAATGAAATATAAATCAATGTTGATTTTGTCAACTTTTAGGGTTTTAGGTAATTTTACTTATTTTCATGATTTAATAATTTCATATATAATTTATTATATAATAAAAATGAAGTACACTAATAATATTATATTTTGAAAATAAGATAATTCTTATGTGGTAGTTTGTTATCTAGAAACTGTATTATCTATTATAAAATTTAGGTGAATTTTTTGAGTTGTAATTTTTTTCATGAATTAGATAATTTTATTTATTTTTCATATTTTTAATAATTTATTATATAATAAAATAATTCATTAATAATATTATATTTTTATAAAGTAAGATACTTTTGTGTATTACATTGTTATCTTTAAAGTATATTTTATTTTATAGAAAGAAAAATTAGGATAGAAAATATAAATAAATATAAATCAAGTAAAACATTCTCATAACATATTTTTAATATATTATGCTATGTGAGTTATCATTTATAATTAATTTTGAAACATAAATCATACTCCCTCCGTTTCAAATTAATTGTCACTCTAGTGGAAAAAATTCGTTTCAAAATAAGTGTCGTTTTAGAGTTTCGAGACAAAATTTATTAGTTTTATATGATATTATATTTTTCTATTGGTTGAAAAGTGGTTAGATGCATAGGGAATTGTGTTTTTTTTTTGAAAATATGTAAAATTAAATGTTTCTTTAATCTGTGTGTAAAAACGTAGAAGGACAATTAAAATGAAACGGAGGGAGTAATTTATTATGTTTATTATGAATTAATAAAATATAAATTAATAAGTATTTATCAAAATATTATGTTTGTATATGCAGACAA
The DNA here is from genome assembly GCA_932364175.1 of Eruca vesicaria subsp. sativa. Classification (NCBI taxonomy): domain Eukaryota; kingdom Viridiplantae; phylum Streptophyta; class Magnoliopsida; order Brassicales; family Brassicaceae; genus Eruca; species Eruca vesicaria. The sequence continues at coordinate 444,904 of CAKOAT010827376.1, read as the reverse complement.
ATACTTAATTTATAACTGATACTCAAATAATTGAAAGTATACCACTCAGTAGGATACAAATGGAGGATAGGGATGGATGGCATTTCACCAAGCATGGGAAATACACGGTCAAGTCAGGTTATCAAGTTGAACGGGTGTATCCAGATAGCGGAAATCCGGAGCAGGTTCTAGGTCCTACAGTTGATAGTTTGAAAGCTTTTTGTTGGAAACTGAGATGTCCTCCCAAGCTAAAACATTTCATATGGCAACTGCTATCGGGTTGTATTGCGGTTAAGAAAAATTTACAGACTAGAGGAATAAAAGGGGATATATGTTGCGATCGATGCGGTGCTGCAGAGGAATCGGTTAACCACATCTTTTTTGATTGTCCACCAGCACGCCAAGTATGGGCTTTGTCGAAGATTCCTTTGAATCCACTCACTTTCCCCTCCGGATCTTTATTTACGAATATGGATCATTTACTTTGGCGGGTTATTCCTAAGATGGCGGATCATCATTTTGCATGGATATTGTGGTACATTTGGAAAGAACGCAATAGCAAAACTTTCAGTAATTTAGATGTTGATCCAAAGGATACTCTATTGTTGGCAGAGACTGAGTCTACTCTGTGGGAGGAGGCACAAATAAAAATAGTTCAGAATGAAGCACAGACAGGAGCTCTCGGGACTGTTCCATCGACTCCAGGGCGGTGGTGCTTCATTGATGGTTCTTGGAAAGCAAAGGGAATGTTTGATGGACATGGTTGGTATAGTACTCTTGAAGGTTTTGTACGTTTAATGGGAGCCAGAAACGTAAGAGCAAGTATTTCACCTTTACATTCAGAGGTAGAAGCGCGTATCTGGACAATGGAGAGTATGCGGAATCTGCGCCAGTATCAAGTTACATTTGCAACAGACTGTTCACAGTTGGTTACGATGGTTTCGGATCCAGATGAATGGCCAGCATTTGCGAATTATCTGGAAGATATTAAGACACTTAGAGAGAGAGTTTTCACAGCTCGTCAATTATCTATGTACCAAGGACAATGACAGCTCCCGGTTTCGTCTAGTTGAGTCTGTTTTGGTTTACAGAGTCTAGTTGAGTCTGTTTTGTTGTGCACATGGATGTGGAGCTCGGTTGTGAAAACTCTCTCTCTAAGTGTCTTATCGTCTTTCGTTGTGCACATGGATGTGGAGCTCCCGGTTTGGTTTACAGAGTCTAGTTGAGTCTGTTTTGTTGATGTCAAAAAAAAAAAAAAAAACTGATACTCAAATTAATACGTCGGATACCATGGCAAGAGAGTATCCGGCAGCCAGACGGCAGACAACTTAAATAACATGTTAAAGTTTTATTTTTTAAAATTATTTCATTTTAGGAATTTTTTTGTTACAGTTACAAAAAGTTCTTTTTGTAGTTTTAATGATTTTTCTTACTACTGTAGTTTTAATGATATATACTAGAGCTGAGATTTTTATTCGGGATTCAGATTCGATCTGAGATCCGCTTTAGATCTGCTTCCAGATTAGGATATCCGAGAGTGTCCGAATCCAAATTCGGATAGTAAGATCTCAGATCCATGGAAACCGAATCCGAATCCGGATATCTGAATTTTTACGTCCAGATATCCGGATTTGGATGCGAATTTTAAAAATATCAAATTTTTTTATTTTTTATTAATTATATCTGATATATTAATATTTATAGATAAAATAAATTTAATAATATTCTATTTTTATTTTAATAATATTATATATCATATATATGTTCATAAACTATGATTAAATATTTAGTTTATGTATTATGTTTACAATTTTTGATTTTTTAATTATTTTTATCGATCCGAATCCGAATCTAAATCAGGATATCCGCGAATATCACAATATCTAGACGAATATCTGAAATCTGGATATTCAGAAGACACATATCCAAATTCAATTACTAAAATCACGGATTTATCGAATCCGAATACTTTAAATTTTCTGCATATCCAGATCCGTGTCACCCCTACTATATACCTTCAATTATTGTATGATGAAAAACGAAGATTGTCTTTCTATCCAACTGTGGAAAGAAGAAAAGTAATTAAAAAAATTAGCGTTGTTGTTGTTTGCAAGTGTCTTGTCACCATAAATACGGCTTAGACTATTTTTTGTAAATCACTTTATTTTCTTTTCAAAAAAGAATAAATGTTAAATAAGTAGTTTTTACTTCACCGATATTTTTAAAAATAAAAAATAAAGTGTTAAAATAAGTAAACTAGTATACTTTATAAATTAAGTAAATCTGTTTTTTATTCTGTTAAAAATGAAAGATAGAATAGATTCGAACTTTTTACTTCAGATTCTATTTTGTAAAAATAAATTGAGGTTGGAGATGCTCTTTCTCTTTCTCCTTTGGATTTTGTTTCACTTTCTTGTCTGGTGAAATATGACAACGCGTAAATTACGGAAATGCATATGCCTTTTTAGTTTATTTTAAAAATTTAACATCAATGATTGCTCTCACTTTTTTTTTTTAACATTACGTTCTCTCTTCTTTCCATCTGCGTAATGTATTTTCTCGTGCAAAGACTCGATTCTTCTGTGTTCTTGCATGGATCAGGTACTTTTGTTTTTTGTTTTCTTCTTTTCCTTAGTAACCCGTGTTCTTTCCTTGGACTCTAAACAAAAAAAAAAAGCTGGTAAAACGAAGTCGTCCTAAGAAAAGCTGGTAAAACGGAGTCGTGTTAGGATTTTGATTCAAAGTTTTCTTTATAGAGAGATTGCAAAAAACGGCAGCTGATAAATACGTTTAAATTCTATGAATTACTTTTTTGGTAAAAGCTAAAAAAATTAATAATAAATTACTTTTATTTGATATTTGACTTAATCAGAGATAAACACAACATGTTACACGTTTTGGATCGGTTTCAGACTTGTTATTTGTTGCAAATTTGAATATTCATGCTTAAGAGATTCAATACCAATAATTAAGATACGATTTCGATATATTGAATTGATGGTGATGATCTGTTAGGAGTTCATAATATGAATTGTAAGAGAAAACATCTTACCAATTTAGATCCATCAACTATGCATCTATGCATGTGTCATGTCCAATATGGGTGCATATTATCTACCCTGTCCAAGTTCAATGATAGATATTTCGACTAAAAATATTAATTTAAACTTTTTTTAATATATGCTTGTCATGTGTATTGTGTTATTTTTTTCTCCATAAAAAACTATTTACAAATATTAAGTTTGAAGGTTTAGTCACCAATTTTCTATTTATATTTAAAATGAATATTCAGTTTATTGATGTTTTATAAATTACTTTTCCTATGTAATAATATTATTATCCTAATTAAAGTATGGAAGCATTTTTTGTTTCAACCCTTCTGTTATTCATAAATGTTGGTAAGATTGGATATGTAAAATATCCAAAAATACACTTCTCCAAATACCAAAAGAATATACAAGACCAAACCCAGTTTATTAAAAAGCAGCTATTTTCAATCTATGTTTTTATTTTTGAGAAACCTTTTCAATCTAAGTTTTTTTTTTTTTTCAATCTAAGTTTATTTGCCAGTTTAACCCTTGACGGGAGCCAACGCACTAATTTTTGGTTATCAATATTTCATGCAAAAGTTAACGTTGTTTTATCGTTTATAAACGGCACAGTGAGTTATTTTTTACCTTAACCAATTTTTTTTATTTACGTTTAAAATTATGTCATCGTTCAACTCAGATAATGGTTTACTTTTAACGAAGGTTTTTGGCATTTTAGTAATTGAAGATTTTTTTTTTTCGGTATGTGGAGGGCTTTTTATTTAATTGCATGAAATTCGTGTTGTGAAATAAGTAGATCAATGAAAAATTTAGTCAAACAAAAAAAAAGAAATAAGTAGATCAAATAATCCCCTGAATCTGCAGATACGTCCACCATTGATATGCTTCATTTGTTAATTACAAGAAATTAGATTCCATCTAGTTGTAATTTGTAAATAGCTTACTCAACCATACATGGCATATACTTTACGCAGCAGCCTCAAGAGGGTCAGTCAAACACACAACAGCTTCGAAACTGCGTTCAAATGTCCAGAACTTTGTCAAAACAAATTCACATCAAAATGGAAAAGTATATAGAATACAATATAGCTGAATAGTAAAATATTAAATATATAAATACAATATAGCAGATTGTAGAATATTTAATAGGTGTATCCGTGTATGTCAAAACAAAACAAATTCACATTTTTTTCAGAAAAAAAAAATCGCACCAGAATGGTAATAAAAGTATTTTAGTTACAACTTGGGCAGAAGCTTCTTCTATTTCTCCAATGACATGGGGCTCAAAAGACTCAAAACTCTGGCATGTTTTATGAATATTAAACTTAATTATCACCACTTACGTTGGAGTCAGACATTTACGAGTAAGTAAATATATATGTATATATATTTACATATATGTCAATGGAAATATGTGCTTACCAAATACCTTTGCTCTCTTCTCAGGACCTTATTCTTAAAATTTTCTCTGCAGATTAAGTGCAGAAGAAGAAGAGAAACAAGATCCAAGAGCCTGACTCATAGTAATCCCTTAGTCCATTAAAAATTTCATAAGATATGGGGTTTTGGTCATTGTTGGAGGTGGCTTCTATGCCAGTGATTCAAGTCCTCGTCATAAGTCTTGTTGGAGCTTACTTGGCCACTGATCGATGCAAGCTCTTTCCCGCTGAAGCCCGCAATTCCATGAACAAGGTAAAAACTAATCTTGACCCATGCTTGGATCTCTGCAAAGTTATATATCAAAGAATCAAGATTGTGTGTGTTTTTATATAATGATTTTTTTTTTCCACAAAATTGTAGGTGGTGTTTGTAATATTTGCCCCAGCTCTCATGTTTGCAAATCTAGCCCAGACGGTCACACTTCAGGACATGATCTCATGGTAAGAAAAATCTTTTTACCCTTTTCTAAATCATGGTAACAAAATGTTCAACTGCATGTAATTGTTTATTGATTGAAATAAAAGGTGGTTTATGCCGGTTAACATGGGACTTACATTCTTAATCGGAGGACTTCTTGGTTGGATGGTTGTTAAGATTCTGAAACCGCCTCCGTATCTTGAAGGTCTTATTGTTGCAACTTGTTCCTCAGGTATGTGACAAATTATATTTGTTTATTTTTACCCTACTATGAATCAATATTTATTGTATTTGTTCTCATGGTAAAACTCAACTTTGGTTTAATAGGAAATATGGGGAATCTACCAATAATACTTGTCCCAGCAATATGCGACGAGGACAAGAGTCCATTTGGTAACAGGAGTGTATGCAGAACCGTGGGGCTCTCTTACGCATCTTTCTCCATGGCGGTATGTAATGTTAACAAACCAAAACAGAGACATTAGATGAGGAAAAATGATAAGTAAAAGAATGATTCTCATTTGTGCAGCTAGGGGGTTTCTACATATGGACTTACACATTCCGGCTTATAAAAGGGTCGGCAATGAAATTCAAAGAGATAGAATCCGAGAAAACATCAATCAAATCATCCAATGGTGACTTAGAGGCTGACCACAAGACCAAACTTCTAGGTGCACCTGAAGCGGAGATGGTAAAAGAAGAGACAGGGTTCTGGAGGAAAGTAGTAGACTTCCTCCATGAGATATTGGAGGAGCTTCGCGCACCACCTACAGTTGGTGCAGTAAGTTACATTCACAGTCTAGCACTCAATAATATACCAAGTATGAAATGAAGTAAAAAATAATATGTAAATGTTTGATGCCTTTTCAGATTATTGGTTTCATATTCGGTGCTGTTACATGGCTCAGAAATCTTATCATTGGTGATGATGCTCCTTTAAGAATAGTCCAGGCCACAGCAAAACTTCTTGGGTAGTTACCACAATCTTGTCTTTAGTAAACCTCCTGGACCATTTGCATACATATGCATCTTAAGTTACTAACTTAACCTATTGTGCAGCGATGGAACCATTCCTTGTATGACAATTATACTAGGAGGGAACCTCATACAAGGTAAAATGAATTCCTATCAGCGGCTCATATTTTTTCTTTTAGATTATCAGGAGGTTCTGGGCCAAGCACATAATATCCTTGTAATGAAACCACAACATATAATATTGGTTTCGTCACTCATGTGATCTCTAACCTTATACTATGGTTCAAATTGATCAGGTTTACGTTCTTCGGCAGTCAAACCAGTGGTTGTTCTTGGAATAGTTTGTGTTCGGTACATTATTCTCCCTATCATTGGCATAGGCATTGTCAAATCAGCTGAGAGTTTTGGGTTTCTCCCAGCTGATCCTCTGTTTCAGTATGTTTTAATGCTTCAGTTTACACTGCCTCCAGCCATGAATATCGGTCAGTTAATAAATCATTAGTAGCTGAGTTTATGTAGATCTATAGAAACCAATCCAAGGAATGACATGTTTGCAAATAAAACTCCTACAGGTACCATGACACAGCTGTATAATGTTGGACAAGACGAGTGCTCAGTGCTCATGCTCTGGACATACTTGATTGCGATTCTTGCCCTCACTGTTTGGTCCACTATCTTCCTTCACTTGTTAGTCTAGACAAAGCCTGCAGCGATTCTATGCGAGCACAATAGAGAGTGAGGAAGACAAATGCTAATGTGCTCCCTCGTCAAGGGATCTTTACCATTCTTTTTTTGTCTATCAAAAAAATAAACTTGATCATACTTGATAGATTCTTCTGGTTGCATTTCTACATCTATTCATTTCCCCCATCTCAAACGCAGATATTGTATCATGTATTACATCAGTTTAATGGAAAAGGTTGTTATAATACTTCATTGGCGTTTTGGTAAAAAAAGACTAACAAAAAGATGATTCATAATTCTCAAGATGAGAAAATATTTCTCAATATCAATCTGTAATATTTGAGTAACTAGTTGCATATCCCCCGCGCAAGCGCGGAGCTGTGATCATTGATATTTGCATGTGTTTTTCGGTTGTTGGTTTAGTGTGATACCAAATAATGATGAAATGGAAAGAATGTAGCAAGAGTGTAAAGTGAAAATATTGTATATATAATGTGTTAAATGTTATTTATATGCGAAGTAAGATTTATAGCAGTGTTTTAAAACTCGACTCTGATCCGCGATTGAACCGGTAAACCCGGTGACTCAAAATAAATCTGGTTTGAGTTTTGTTAAAAACCCAAAATTTAAAAACCCGCAAAAACCCACCAAAACCCAATACCGGTTGAACCACTGGTTGAACCAATAAAATATACTTTTACATTTTTTTAGTTTTAAATTATGTTTTTATTCTGTTTTATATTATAAATTTCTAATTTAAAAGTTAGGTTTTCAAGTTTTAGTTATTGGCATTGTTGTCTTCTTCTTTAAATTTAGATTAAACTTTTTGACTTTTTATCATACATAATACTAAATACACTATTTTATCTGTGATTTTTAGATTTTGATGAAGATTTTATTATACCACCTGAAGTAAATGAACTGAAATGTGGTAGCGAGAACCAAAATTAGTTGATGTGATTTGGTGTTAGTTTATTTTTGTTATTGATAATTTATTACAATGATGTTTTACTTTTGGTTTACTTTGGATTTGAAGTTTAATTTATTATTCTAATTAGACATTTAAATATTTATGAGTTTATATCTTGATATTTTTAGATGTCATTACTCTTAACTTGTTATAAAAAAAATTGAAATAGTCTAAACTATTTTTGATATTATGTATATTTAATTATATATTTTATGTTTTAAAAACATTTAGAAAATATGTAACTTTAGTTTCTATATTTTTATTTTCATAGCTAATATATTATCATATAATAAAGTTTCATTTATTAACCCGCGGTTGACCCAGTGACCCAATGATCCGGTAAGTCGTCTGGTTCAGTGTTCGGGTCGGGTTTAAAAATATTGGTTTATAGGAATAATTAAACTATAATATAGTTTCTAGTGGGTAGAAATAGGTGTCTATCTTGTTTTTTATTTTATTTTATGCTGTAAATAGTTTTTATGTCAGAGGTCAAAATTTGATATAATTATTTATTTATAGTATTTATATTTGTATTAAACGATTTATCAATTTGAAAATAACTTTAGTTTAAGCTAATATTTGTTGTTTGGGTTTCATTAGATAGGTTTGGATATGTTTTTTTTGTAAGTTTGGATTTTTTTCATGAATAATGTGGTATTTTTATTTACAGTGTCATCGACTGTGGGAATTCATTCGCCGGAGTCTGATAAAAATGAAATTATAGTAACTATTAAAAATATAAGAGAAATTACATATTCATTTTATAAATAACGGAAAATACTTAAATTTTGTTGTTTTTTATTTTATTTCACATACATAATTTTTAAAAAATATAATTAGAAATATGTTTTAATAGAAAATATATATTAGGACATGATAGTGCCGCGTGGGACTCGTTTTTTTTTGTTTTTTTTTGGCTGTTTATTTTTTTGATCTATGTTTTAATTGTTTTTGGGTTTGAGTTCGTTACACTTTAAGATTTTCCCACTATTTTGGGCTTTAAAAAATAAGCCTAGAGAAAAAAAAAACATTAAAACCAAAAAGCCCATATGATAATAACCCAAACGGAAAAAAAACTAAAATACATAACAGCTGCGTAGTTTGAACCCGCAAGCTTGCACACTTAACTAGATGCCTAATAACCACTCGGCTAAAGCGTATTCATTGTTCATTATCATTTTAAAAAATCTATAGGCGTTTAAAAATTAAACGTGCATGACCTACAAAATGCTGACATGTACACCGTGAGAAGCCTTGAAAGTATACTATTATATATAAGATTTTCTGCTAAAAACAGATTTCAAGGCTTTAAGCCTTTTAACTAACTAAATTATCTCTACTTATTGTCCTAGGTGTTTTTTCTCTCTTAGTGATTTAAATCTTTGGTTATTGGATTTGACATATAGGTGCAGCTTCAATAAAATTTTCAGCAGCAAGAACCACAACAGTTATGGCTGTACCTTTGAGGCAGCCACTTCCACATGGGAGATCACTTGGCAAAACTTGTCAGCTTCTGTGTAAAGAGAAATTTTTGACCGTTTTGGTAACAAAGGCGATTTGGCGACTCAGAATGCGAACACCACTTTTCAATCTCCGCTGTCGTCTCCGGGAGTTGAGATGGGTTCGATGGAGGCAAAGGAAGATCCGCCACCTCTAGTTACTCCGAAGCAGTCTTGGGTCTCGGTGGCGAAGAAGAAACAGGTTCTGACGAAGTATGATTTTGACATATCGGTTACAGATGGGAAACAATCGGTGGATGTACCTTCAGATATCATCAAGAAAGCTAATCCTCTCTGAGATGACTTCGTAATCGCGAAGTTTCTGGACACAGCTCCTCACATCGCGAAGATACATGTCATTTTGAATATGATTTGGGCGTTTGGTGATAAAACTCAGAAGTTGGATGTCTATGAGATATATTCAACAACAATGAGAGTCAGAATCACTAGTGCTCTGATAAGGGATAAAGTTGTGCGAAGAGGATGTGGAACATAGTAAGAGTACCAATGGAAGTTACGAAATGGTCTCCAAAGGAGGACACGTTGAAAGCTAATTTGTTGCCTTTGTGGGTTCATTTGACGAATGTTCCTATGAGTATGTATTCTTGGGAGGGGTTTAGCTTTATTACGAGTGCAGCGGGGGTTCATGACAATTTACATCCAGAGACTATAGCTTGTTCAAAATTTGATATAGCGAAAGTCTTTGTATTGGCAGAATTAACGAACGAGCTACCACAAAAGATCACCTTCAGTATTCAAGGGAAAGAGACTGTGGTGAACTTCATCTATCCATGGCATCCGTCGAAGTGGGGTCACTATGATACTTTCTGCAAGAATAAGAAACAAACTGAGGAAGAGGGAAATATGTCTGAAGTATTGTTGAGAAGCACTCAAGATTCGAGTGCGGATAAGAGGGATGATATGGATCAAAGAAGTGTAGGTACTGGGGATGAGGTTGAGAAGATCAATGGAAAACAAAAGGATAATATAATAGGAAGTGTGAGAGGAAAATGAATTATAGAGAGGAAAATATGGAGTATAAAGGCGATTCTTCTGTCATGAATGGGAAGTAAATGGATGATTGGAAAAGAGTCTCACTAGAAAAAGCTGGCCGAAGTCCTCAACAGAATTTGAAAGATGAACAAGTGTTGATTGCTACCTACCCCTTCTCGGTTTGCAGTTTTAAGTAATGCGGGAGAAAATGGAGAGGAGATTGTGTCTAAGGAAGGAGATTATAAGGAAGATTTGGGTAGTGAAAAGGAAAAGGAGGATATGGATAGTGAGGATGAGGAGGTTTTGAGAATTACAGAAGATACAAAAGATAAAGCGTTAGGAGCTAAGAGAAAGGGTCCTAGAAAAAATATTTCATGACGGGATTTTTCTGGAATATTAGAGGATTCAATATATCTACTAAGCATGCAGTGGTGAAGAATTGAATACGGGAGCAGTCTATTCAGTTTGGTTGTCTGGTAGACACAAGAGTTAAGGAAAAGAAAGCATAAAATATAGTAGGGGAGGTATTTAATGGATGGAATATTATATCGAATTATGAGTATAACCAGTTAGGCCGTTTGTGGGTTGTCTGGAAGCAATCAGTAAGAATGAGTCCTATATATAAAAGTGCTCAACTCATTACATGTTCAGTACTTTTACCAGGGAAGGAGGAAGAATTCTTCTGCTCTTTTTTTATATGTTTCTAATACTATGGAGTAGAGAAAAAGTTTATGGGAAGATTTAAGGAGTCACTATGATGCTCCTATTTTCAAGAATAAAAAATGGATGTTGATAGGTGATTATAATGAGATTCTGGAAGGGGAGGAACACTCAGGTTTCGAAGGATCTCCAAGACTACCGCAGGGTATGAGGGACTTTCAAGTGGTTACTAGATATTGCAAGTTAACAGATTTGGGATATCAAGGGCCTCACTTTACTTGGTGTAATAAGAGGGATGATGGATTGATTTGTAAGAAGTTGGATAGAGTCTTAGTAAATGAAGAATGGCTACACAATCAACCAGCTTATTGTGTCTTTGAATCTGGAGGTTGTTCGGACCACTTGAGGTGTAGGATTCATTTAGGGAGGAGAGGATAAAGAGAAAACTGTTTAAATTCTCTAATGTGACATCAAAAATGCCGGAATTTAAGATGGTAATGAAAGATCAATGGAGAGATTATGAATCCTTATTACACTCTACGTCCGCTATGTTTCGTCTTACAAAACGTCTGAAGGCTTTAAAACAGCCATTAAGAACGCTTAGTAAAGCTAAACTGGGAGAGCTGCCTAAGAGAGCCAGAGAAGCTTACAAAGACTTGTGTTCGAAGCATAAGGAAACCTTAGAAAAACCCAACTGTTGAAGCAATCCGAGATGAAGTTGTGGCTTATGAGAAGTGGCAGAAATTGCATGTATCAGAGAAATAGAAAGATTATGTTATGCTTTTCTTTGGTCTGGCCCGGAGCTTAATGGTAAGAAGAATAAGATTGCTTGGAATGAGATTTGCAAAACAAAACATGAGGGTGGCTTGGGAGTTATGCCTTTGAGGGAAGTCAATCTGGTTAGTTGCCTCAAGTTGATTTGGAGGATTGTATCTTCTCATTCTTTGTGGGTTAGTTGGATTAAGAAATACTTTATTAGGAAAGGCTCTATCTTGACAGTACGAGACAGTACACAAAATGGATCCTGGATGTGGAAGAAGATTTTGAAGTGTAGAGATTTTGCAAAACAGTTTTATAGAGTTGAGGTCAGAGAAGGAAGGAAAACTTCCTTTTGGCATGAAGCATGGTCCTCTTTAGGTTGTCTAATTGATATACTGAGGGATGGTGGCCATATTGACTTGGGAATCTCTGCTAATGCTAATGTGGAAGCTTGTGGGAATCATAGAAGAAGATATCATCGGATCCCATTACTAAACAGAGTATAGATTGAGATTGATAACTACAAGGCTAACTTGGTGAATGAAGAAAATGCATCTTTGTGGAAGAATGAGAAGGGGAGATATAAGAGGGCATTCTCAACCCAAGGAACATCGAAGGTGATTCGAGAAAATCATCGGAGATGTAGTTGGTACCGTGCTGTTTGGTTTAAATATGCAACTTCGAGATATTCATTTATATTCTGGATGGCAATGCATAGGAGATTATCAACAAGGGACAGAATGAGAGGATAAAATATAAATGTTGATGCATCTTGTGTTCTTTGCTAGGGTCATTTGGAGACTAATGCTAAGAGTCTCTTTTTTGAATGTTCTTATTCAGCATACATATGGGAAACATTAATGAGGGGAATAATGCTGGACCAGTATACGGTGGAATGGGAGAGTCTTATTAGTCTAGTCTCTGACAATTCCAGCAACAGGCTTCTTTTTTTCTTTATAAGATATGTGCTTCAATCCACTGTCCATACTGTTTGGAGGGAGAGAAACCTTTGAAGGCATGGAAAACCTTCTCACCGAGTATGCTCTTGGCAAAGAGAATTGATAAAGACATGAGGAACAAGCTTTCTATTATTCAAAGGAGAGGAGATAAAGATTTTGAGGAAGGAGTGCCTACTTGGTTTAGTACAAGATTGAGCTAATAAGAGAGCTTTTTGGAAAAATTGATCATTTCTAATGTGCGTTTTAAAATTTCAAAACAGTAAACACATGATGACATTATGTAATAAAGTTTTTTTCTTTGAACTAAATTTAACATTCAATTCATAAAAAAAAAGAGAAACTTTGGTTCATCTAAAAATCTGGAAATGGAATGAATTTCTCACAGATTCACTCGATATAGAATAGTAACACAAAGCCTCAATGGAGAAGCATATGGGTTATCAAGGAAACGACATGACCACAAGTGTTGTATATCTCAACATAACTGGCATCCATTATAAGATTATGAGATGATGATACAATGTCTTATGACTTTGAAAATTAAACACAAAGGAAACTAAATAGGCATAAAGTAAACAAAACTAATGTAAATACCACACGAACTCTTTGATAATTGGTCCATACCACAGACAAGTAATGAAAGTAAAGACTTGAAAGGTTGAAGAGTTTTACAAGAGGGTGAGTTCAAGTTTGGGTCGGTTAGGCTGAGGCTCCACAACCTCCATGTGAATCCTCACTGTTTGCAAGACACTGTAAGATAAACTTCCATCCATCTTAACGATCTTCTGCTTCTCCTCATCTACGTACCAGTCACCAACTCCTTTCTCACCTTTTGCTGTTAAGTAAACAGGACCTTCGATTCCATACCTGCATTATAAAATCCAATGACGTCCTGTGTAAGAAGACATGGTTGCTATGGAAGTAAGACTTCAAAGATATGAAGCATGGGACGTACTTTGGGACGAATACTATAAAACCATTGGATCTTATCTTCACAACTCTTGCCTCTGCATCTGTGGGTCTGCAGCATAAAGACACATAATTTTCTCTTAATCTTTACCAGTCCATGCCTTAAAATCAAGAATGATTCAGGAAAAAGTAGACGACATATACCGGTTTTTGAAGTAAATAAGGGTGTGCAGCTCTACTGAAGCTCGACTTGCCATCTGGGCATTCCTATGCCGATAGTTCAAATCTGAAACAAACAAGTCAATGTATTAGAATACTAGTGACCCAGTGTATTCATAAACAGAAAACCATCAGCCAAACAGTTGAACTGTAGATATTTTCTCCTTATGGCTGAGCTAGATATGACAGGACAAGACCATAAGTTTGAAGCCAAATTCAGGACGCTACAAAAGACAGAAGTTTACAAATTTTGTCTAAGCAATGCTGAAAAATGATAAACCCTTACTGTCAGCAACACTAGTAAGTTGAGGTCTGTCTTGGAACACCGTTGGAAGCTTGTATATTCCTAATGACGCAGCAAGTAATCTGTGCACAAAGACATCTAGAAACAGGAAAGAAAGCAAGGTTATAGCATCTAACATGTGAAAACAATTAGAGAAACAGTGCAAGTTTTTCACTCACCGGCATATCTTCGGATAGGGGATGTAAAATGAGTATATAAGGGTGCCGCAAGTCCGTAATGAAGATATTCTGGAGGACTGAGATCTCCACTGCAGAAGTACACCGCCTGAGTAGTAATAAATTAAAATTGTTAGACGGTATCCAGCGAAAATCACCAGCAATTTAACTATTCAGTTATCAAATAAGCATTACCTGTGTCATGCACCTAGTTGCCAATATCCTGATCAGCTTATTGAAATATGGATCCTCACCCTGGAGAATAACGATATTTGTTAAGACTGAGCGAAGAGCAAGTAAGTTACTTGGAGCAAGGAAGCAAGTTACTTAGTTAAAAGACGTATAGCATTTAAAGACCACTTAAACGTGACAGCTGAATTAAATTATGAGCAGTATGTGCAACCCTAGTTGTAGTCTTGTGGATATGGAGCCGAGGAGGTACTCAAAATGGCTAAACAGTGGCTGTGCCAATAAGATAGTGCAGGCAAAAAAACTAACCACAGCTCGGTCCAGTGAATCAGCCAAAGCTTTAGATGAAGAGACATCTAAGCTAAGCCCAATAGCTGCAGCAGTACGCAATAGCGGTTCAAGCATTTCTCTTGTTGGAGTAGGATGACGCCTGCATTAAACAACCAAGCCATAGATATGATGAACAGTTATTGATGATGAAACAGAAAACATGCAGCAAATGCCCATAAGAGATAACATGTCTTCAACAGCTACTTGGGATCCCATAATAGCATTATCCTAACAAGCATAACATCATCTAACCTAATCACTTATGGCGAAATTTTACATGTACACAATTGTAGACAGTTCATGTAACCAGTATAGGAATCTTTGGCAGCAATTGAAAGCTAATTTGGTCACATCTTAGGAAGTAACTGCAATCAGCTTCACGCAGAGAAACACTTTAACATATACAGAATGCCATCTTTGAGAAGCAGACGCAAGCCATGTAACCTTCACGAACTAACGCAAACTTTACCTTAATAGTGAGCACGACGGGAATTGTTTAAGAATCTGTTCAGCGACTGAAACATTTGCAGCAAGCATGAATTCCTCAACCATTTGGTTTGCTTCCCGAATCTGATACATGCCTGTGCAAAACACAGTCACAGTCACAGAGACGGGTGAATACATCTTTCAGAAGGATATACCAACGGAGGTTGTACTTCATCGGTGTTTGGGTGACAAAGACTAAGAAACAATCGTTCATGTTCATCAAGAGCATATTTTTTTCTCAGCAAACATACCAATGTCAAGAGGATCATGAGTCTCAGTATCAATCTGAAATTTAACTTCAGCAGAAGCAAGAGTTAAGGCTCCCCTATCGATACGCCTTTGCCTCATTATCTACAGGTTTCAAAAGCAAATAAAGGTAAAAATTGTGTTGTTATTCTTTCAATCATTTGTGGAACATATGACAACAAGTGAGAGTATGTGTCTTAAACCTTTGCCAAAGTATTCATGTTTCTCAGATCTGTAGTCACAGGGTCCGTCAATCGGCTGCAAAGAGTAAAAATACTTATTAATATTGTGCACAAATGTGAAAAGAGTGCGTCTAAAAACACTCTACAAATCAAACTAATAGACAACACTTGTACATAATATATAAATAATTTGTTTGCATGAAAATAGTTTTACTGTAAGAACAAAGAGTAAGCCAACAAAAAACGGATTCATTTAACACACGGCTACGGTAAAGAGAATTTACCTGTCATCCATCCGAGCCTGAGCTTCAACATAGGACAATGCTGCAGAAGACTTGATTATACTCTTTGTAAATCTCGTTGAGATAATTTCAGCTTCAGGGCTCATTTCCTAAATACATGATAATGCTTAGGTAAAATCTTTTACCAATTTGCTAATAATTGTAACATAAACTTTTGGGCCTCCAGCTGAAAATTGAAAAAGCATACCCAAATAACCGAGAATGCAAGCCTTTCCACATCAGCTCTCAGCGAGCAAATATCTGCAAGCGAAACCATATTTTTGAGTGCATGAATTTCCAACATAAAGGAATATATCATTTAAGAAGATGCTACCTTCAGTTAAAGGCTTGGGAAGCATGTCAATACGGCGCTCAACAAGGTAGACAGATGTGCCTCTTTTTGATGCCTCATCATCCAAAGGAGTACCAGGGTGTACAAAGTTTGTTACATCCGCAATGTCTAATCAAACATGGTCAAGGATAAGCATCATAAATTCACTCACAAGACGTGAAGAGAATCCAACGGAACTAGCCAATTATTCTAAAGAGACTGAATAATAATAGGCATAAAACAGATCACATCAAAAGCACTTTTAAGCCCTGGATGATTTCGATAAACTGGAACAACGAAGAAAAACGGTAACAGGAGGCATTTCAAAGCTTTGGTTATATATACACCACAAAGTGATCTGTAGCTCACTGACATGCCCTAAATTGAAAGCTGAGTCATATATAAATGAATTTCGTGGACATTAGGATACGGACTCCAAGTTCAAAGTTCCCGTTGGGAAGGGATGTACAGTGCAACGCATCATCAATATCCTTGCAACCTGTTGGCACCAGAAACAAGTTAATCTGCTAGTACACAACTAACTTCAGACTCTCAAATACATTTGTTATCGGCATAACTCATAAATACTATCAAACGAGTTCGGCATTAGGTACATACCCGGAGGGTCCACACTAAATACAAGCAAATGTCGCAAGTCTTGTCTAACAGGACTGGAGACGTCTTCAGCAGATACAGACCAGGGTAAGGGTGGCAAGCATGACAGAACTTGAGAAGAGAATGGTGAGTAGTCAACATCGTTCTCTATCAAGACAACCTGCAACATCCACAAGGAAGAATAAACGTTATTGCCCTCCCACTTCTTACCAGAACAGAACCCAGGAATCTAATAGAATGCCCCCACCTCTGTTTCAGTTTCCCTGTCACCTATTTTGCCGATTGGTCGTACATAATGGCCAGAAGGATAGCGAGATTGACGGTCCCAAGAATCAACTGCCACTACTATCCTCATATCCAAAAGGTTCTCAAGCTGACGAGTGTTAATGCGAATCTTGGGAATTCTTCGGTCTTTAGAGACAAATAAAGCATGTGCCGTTCCACCACTTCCAGCAGGTAGGGACATTGGTTCAAGAGATCCACAATAGCTGCATAATAAATATCATGCAACTTAAGAACCGTCATCCAGAAACCACGGTTTGAAACAGAATCTCAAAGACAAAATTAAGGAAACCAACATCTAAGGAGAGTATATTGGCATGTCAGTTATGTTCATATGATATGATGCATCCATGTGTCACAAAAAAAAAACAGCAAGAAGAAAGGGGTAATCAAGAAGTAAACTCACGAGTGCCAATTTCTACGGATAACACCGACTACACGACCTGATGGACGAGCCGGGTTAGCGTTTTTATCCCCAGAACTTTCTTGGGCTAAATTTGAGGTTCTAGGAGCATCATCAGCACTGTTGGGAGCCAAATGAACTGTATCGTCCTCTTCCTCCTCGTCTGCATTTGAATTTGATATGTGAAAGAGATATATGTTTGACAAAACTTCACGCAGGCAGATACATAGTTTGATATATATATGAAGATACTAAAAGAAACCTTCTTCAGCTATAGACAATGCCTTTTCCTCTTGCCATTGATCACGAGGTAAGAGTTCTACCGCAACTATATCACCATCGAAAGCTCTGTTCATGTTGCTGCGCCCATAGATAATAATCTCTTCGCCAATGCTCTCGCTTCCAACATAAGCTTCAAAAGGATTGAAACGATTTACACGGAGTTTTCCTTGATGATATATTCCACGGTGTAAACCAGCAGTAATTTCAGACATGGGCTTATGCTGCAGGCAGAAAAAAAGAACATAATTATAAGAGACAACAGTTGCATGAAGGCAGTATCGAGTCACCGTAACCCAAGACTAAAAAACAAGTATGGTGGTTATCTCCATTACCTCTAGGTATACGAGTTTCCTCTTGGAAGGTCTGGAATCATCTGCATCTTCCATACTTACGTCTTCACCGGTAGGTTGAGCAAGCAGGTCCAACAATTCAGGTTGTCCAATTGATTTTACATAAGCCTCAACTGATACAGAAACACTCGTTGATAAGCTTCTATGTCATGCAATACTGAGCTTTGATATCCAACTTCTAGGAAAAAAGAAAAAAAATGGTTTACATACTTGTCTCTGCAGATATTCCCTCTTCTATGGCTTTCCGTTTATTCTCCCTGTCATTAGTGACAAGCAACACCTGAGATGAACCCCCTAGATGCTTCTGGTACCATAGTGTAGCGACACGAATAGCTGAATTCCAGATAAATTTCACAAAAAAAAATTAAACAACAGATGCATACCAGGAGATGAAAAATAAAAGCTGCAGAATATATTCTATAAACTGATACATCAAAAAGTAAGTAAAAAGAAGAAGATGGTCATATAGTATATGTAAAAACCTCTATCATTGTGGTCATTGGCAGTCTCTCTCTCCATGGCCTGCACATAGGTATCCCTGTGGAAAGTTCAGTAAAAGTGAGAAAACAAAAAGAAGAACACGAAACTAGAAACCAGAATCCAACAAAAATCACAAAATTTCATCATAAATCTGAGGGCTCTAAAAGTTGGAATAGCTTCTTACTTGTGGACATGATTGGAGAAGACATAGAATTGCTTGGCTGGATTGCTGCAGAGACTTCTGATTCTATTGTAAACAGATTTGTTCCTGTTCTTAACCTCGTCCAGCACCACAGACAGAACAACAACATTGTCTATAGCCTGATTCTCCAACAAATCAATCTACCAAACAAACAAAAAATATATTACTTTAATTTCCACAATAAACAAAAAAACTTTAAGCTTTATATATATAATGAAAGCACATTACTTGGTGAAGCACGACGTTTGTATCGACAACAATAATCTTAGGGGAAGACAAACGAGCAGCTGAAGTATCGCAAGACTTGCAGGAAAAGGCTCCACAGTATATGTCATCTCGTAGATACACTTCTCTCACTTGCTGCAGCCACAAACTAAACTAAAAGCTCGGAAGGAAGAATTAGCATAAAGAGAGGGAGAGGAGAGAGACCTTTTGGATTCGTCCTCCTCTGGTTTTCTTGTTGAAAACTTTGCTCTGCAACATCTTCTTCAACCTCTGGCTCCAGAAATTTGTTTCGCCGGTGAAAGATTCGAGTCGTTAGAACGGAGACCAAAGCTTTTAAATTAAACCTAAGCCGAAGCGAGTCCTTACTACTACCTCCCTGACGGCTACCTCCTCTTTCGGTTCCAACCGGTTTGATTTTTTTCTTTTCAAATCGGTTTGGTCTGATTAAACCCAAGTGATTAGAAAGAAATTTTAAAAAGAACCCTCAAACTGAACCAGATCTATATATAATAGCAAACCACTTCTCACATCATCATTTTTCTATAGGAAAAAAAAAATTTAATCCAAAGGTTAAAATTTATTTGATTTTAAGATCTAACAGATCAAAAATACTCTTTGGAAGGATAGTTGATGTCATCAAATATTTGACAGTTTTTGTTTCAAGATGCGAATGTATCAGGATCGAAAGGGTGCGAACATATCGGAATTGAAGAAGTGCGAACGTGTCAGGACCGAAAGGGTGCGAACGTGTCCGGACCGAAAGGGTGCGAACGGTTCAAGACCGAAAGGGTGCGAACGGTTCAGGACCGAAAATGTGCAAACATGCCGGGAACGAAAGGGTGTGAACGTGTCAGGATTGAAAGGTGCGAATGTGTCGGGACCAAAAGGGTTCGAACATGTTGGTACCGAAATGGTGCAAACGTGTCGGGACCGAAAGGGTGCGAACGTGTCGGGACCGAAAGGGTGCAAACGTGTCGGGACCGAAAGGGTGCAAACTGACCGAAAGGGTGCAAACGTGTCGGGACCGAAATGGTGTGAACGTGTCAGAACTGAAAGGGTGCGAACGGTTATGGACCGAAAATGTGTTAACGTTTCGGGACCAAAAGGGTGCGAACATGTCGGGGCGGAAGGGTGCGAACATGTCGGGGCGGAAGGGTGCGAACATGTCGGGGCTTAAAGGGTGCGAACGGTTTAGGACTGAAAGGGTGCGAACGATTCGCGTCTGAAAGGGTGCGAATGTGTCGGGACCGAAAGGGTGCAAATGTGTTGGGACCGAAAGGGTGCGAATGTGTCTAGACCGAAAGGGTGCGTACGTGGCGGGACCAAAAAGGTGCGATCGATTCGTGACCGAAGGGTGCGAACGGTTCGGGACCGAAAGGTGCGAATGTTTCGGGACCGAAAGGATGCAAACGTGTTGGGACCGAAATGGTGCGAACATGTCGGCACCGAAAGGGTGCGAATGTGCCGGGACCGAAAGGGTCCGAATGTGTCGGAGCCGAAAGGGTGCGAATGGTTCAGGACCGAAAAGGTGCGAACAGTACGGACCGAAAGGGTGCGAACGGTTTAGGACTGAAAGGGTGCGAACGATTCGCGTCTGAAAGGGTGCGAATGTGTCGGGACCGAAAGGGTGCAAATGTGTCGGGACCGAAAGGGTGCGAATGTGTCTAGACCGAAAGGGTGCGTAGGTGGCGGGACCAAAAAGGTGCGATCGATTCGGGACCGAAGGGTGCGAACGGTTCGGGACCGAAAGGTGTGAATGTTTCGGGACCGAAAGGATGCAAACGTGTTGGGACCAAAATGGTGCGAACATGTCGGCACCGAAAGGGTGCGAATGTGCCGGGACTTTTCGGTGCCGGGACCGAAAGGGTCCGAATGTGTCGGAGCCGAAAGGGTGCGAATGGTTCAGGACCGAAAAGGTGCGAACAGTTCGGGACCGAAAGGGTGCGAACGGTTCGGGACCGAAAGGGTGTTAACGGTTCGGGACCGAAAGAATGTTAACGCTTCGGGACCGAAAAGTGCGAATGTATCGTAACTGAAAAAGTGCGAATGGAACGTCATCAAAAGAGTGTGAATGTAACGTCACCAAAAGAGTGTGAATATAATGTCACCGAAAGGGGAAAATGTAACGTCACCAAAAAGGTACGAATATAAAGTTTCTGAAGGAGTCAGAATATAATATTACCGAAAGGGTGCGACCATATTGAAAGTGTTGCAAACGTAATATTATTTTATATGTAATAATAATCGTATTCCATCACTCTTCAGAATTTATTGATATTATTATGGATGTTGAAAAAGCTGAAAAGCGGAAAACAAACTTACCTGTCAAAATTATCCACAAGTTTGTTTTATTTTGTTTTTCTACCATGTACCGTCGACATAAGATATTATTTAATTATTATTGCTTTCGTTTCACTTTATTTGTCATTCTAGGTTTTTTCACACAGATTAATGAAACATTTAATTTTACATATTTTCAAGATAAAAACACAATTACCTATACACTTAACCACTTTTCAACGAATAGAAATTATATAAAACTAATAAATTTTTCCTCGAAACTCTAAAACGACACTTAATTTGTTACAAAAAAATAAGCCTAAAATGACAAATATTCTGAAACGGAGGGAGTACTTTTTTACAGATGCAAGAAAATGAAAATATAAAGTATATTATCAGACACACAAAGATATCAATGAATCATTGGTTAGTAATTTTAATGTTTTGAATTTTACGAGAACCAATAACCGTTTTCATTTATTGGTAAATAGAAAAAGAAATAATGGTCGAAAGTAATAATATACAAAACCAACTAATGCGTTGCGGTGATTGTAATGCGTTCGTATGGCTTGCCGAAAGTACCAAAAAAGATTGATTAACCAAAACTTCCATTAATTTCTATTTGTTGTAAACAAGGACACATCAAATTACCCAAGATTCGTGAGCCACCTATAGTATTGAGAAATCTGATATGTGATCATTCATGTAAGAGTAATATTAGAGTGTTTAATTTTTTATAGTTTATGTGTTCTATGGGTGCTGAAATAGATTGTTCAATACTAAATTCTGGTGATCCTTTTTGCTTTAAGGTTCATGGTGATAATTATCACAGTATTGGATCACTTTTATATGTGGATGGAGAGAAAGCCAAATTTTTACAGTTGTATATATTTGACACATCCAATGAAAAAAAACAAATTTCCAATCATGAACAGAGAAGAAAAAGAATCAGTAGATACACACATATTATCATCACTAGTAAAAATGTTTGACGAAAATAATGTACTAGAAATATTTAGAAAAGTTAGAAATAAATATGAAAGTGGTAAATAATGCGGAAATGAAAATTTATGTGGTAGGATATGATAAAAAGAAAATGTAATAAGAATTACCATCTGCTAATAACATAAATGACTTAATAGTTTGTGATTTTTCTAATATAAAACATGAAACCTTCAAAGAATTTTGGCAATCTAATGAAATATAGGATTCAACCATTATGAGATCAATATATGGTCGTCACATTCATTAATTTTTTCTAGAGCTTTTAGAAGGCAAAATATATATCTTCAATGATTTTGAAATAGGGAAGGTAGGTGGAATATAAAATTTCAGACCCTTTTTTTAATATATGGTTGCGTGCAAATTCATGGATAACACCGATATGAGAAAAAACTATACAAATAAATTGCGAAAAATTCAGATTCCGTGATTATTATCAACTTATGAAAATTACAGACAAGAATTTATCTTATGATGGTAATGGTATAATACACATAATCAAAAGTTATAAACATATAAATTGTATGTTTATATGTAAATTCATATATGCAGATTTTGTGTATGTAACTGTTGAAGAAAAGATAAATACAGCTAATACAGTATCAGGTATTGGACAAAGAAGAATAAACTTGGACCATTAATTAAAAGTGTTAGTAACCATAATTTATTATATTTTATAAACAATCAATTACCACATCCAAATTATACAATAGTTGCTATATATGTTTGCTATTGTACATAAAATTAAAATTTATATTAACTTAGGCATCTATTTCAAAAAGTTTTATAGTCACATTTTTTTTTAAAAAATAATTAATTTTTTACAATAATAGCTATATAACAGGGGAAACAAAGTGTGTATTACTATGTGGGACAATGTGGTAGATATGTACTCAAACATATGAAAAATAGGGAAATATATGGTGTTACTTTAATAATAACAAGTGTGAATCCCAAAACATATTCAGGTTTATATTAAAAAAGCATATATCATATTAATAAATTACTAATAAATTTTAACAATAAAATTTTAAAAATTAACAACATGAATTATATTACCTTTATTTAAACATAACATTCGCTTCCAAAATATATCAAGATGATCCATTAAATACTATTCATTCTTTCCCAAAAAGATATTATTAATTAAAATATATATCATTTATAGTATAAAATTTAAGTAAATTGTGACCAATACATAATACCTCAAATGCAAGTGAAGGGCAAAAAAATTAAGAAAAGTAAATGATGACATTGACAAAATTACAGAAATTATAGATTTTGTTGCCAAAGATTTGTTTGAGGTAAAAAAAACATTTCAATTCTTTTTAAAAATTAATAAATTAGCAATTATATTATAGAAGTGTCAAAATGGGTAAACCAACCCAAACCAAACCATATCCATATGAACCCAGACTTCTATTGGTTATGGTTCAACCCAAACCACTTACCTAATGGTTTGGTTCAGTCCCTAATCCATTTAGATTATTGATTTAGTGGTTTTAATGGATTGACTCATTATTGTATAGTAATAATATTATCCAATAATATCTTAATTCATACAACTTTTTATATTTCTTTAAGTTTATAAATGAAAAATCATAAAATTTAATACCTAGGAAATGTATAAAGACATATTTCACAATAGTATTTTCATGTTCTTAGAAAATTTTGAAACTAAAAAAACAGATAATCTAGTGAGATGAGAAAATTGAGTTTCTGAGATTCTTGTACTCCTCTTCACCTCATCCTCGTACTTCTCTTCACCTCCTACTCGTACTCAAATTTTTTCTGATAACATAACCATATTCCTTTAGAAAATCATATGATCATAGAGCAAAAGATCATCGAGACTCTCTCAAACAATCAACAACAGTACCAGACATCAATCAAGTCAATACAAACCATAAGGTATTAAACTAAATGACACAGAAGCAAAACTAAATGAGTTTACACAGTAAGTTCCGTTAGAGTTAAAAAATAGAGTTTCCATAAGCAGGACAGGACAGCCATTAATTATACAAAATCCAACCAAGTCATAACCAGCCACAACAAAGAGAACCGACAACTAAGAATCATAACTTTCTCTGATAACAGTTAAAATAGAAGAGAGCCCACAACAGAGCTCTATGACACAATCTAACACAACGAAAAACTCTAAAGAAGTTAAAACACACAACGAAAGCCATAAGACAAAGCTTCTCTATAAACAAGTTTATCAGCAAGCGTCAACAACGTCTCGATATAGATACATCATACATCGCAACTCAAAAGACTTAAATACAATGCATATACATAGACCATCAAAGCAATAAACAAATAAAGCTCAATACGGAAGCTACGGAAGTTAACTGCGTATTGGAAGCTATGGAAGTTCAAAATCATCATAGAACTCAATAACCCATATACAGAGACAATCAAAGCAATACAGATTCAACCTAATACAATCCAAAATAAAACGCGATCAGATCGGATCCATAAAACTCGATCAGATTAAACAACAAAAAAATCAGTGACCCAAAGGCCAAACTGAAGAATTATAATTTCCGACTCACAAGAAAGATGAAATTGATGGTCGTGATCGATGACCCAGAAGGTGTGATCGATGAAAAGAGATAAAAAAGAGAGAGATCAAAGAGTCCGTGAGAGAAGAAAAAAAAAAGAGAAAGAGATTAAAACCTTGAAAACAATAAGATTATGTGGAAAAAAATGGGTTGGATTGGATAATCCATAAACCCATTTTGATCCAAACCAATACTAATCCAACTCACTAAATCCACTAATCCATAAAAACCATTAATCCATTAACATCCAAATTGTTAGTCCATTAAAACCGTGGATTGGTTTGGTTTGGATCAATCCACTAATTATTATCCATTTTGACACCTCTAGTTGGGAGTAAGGGTGGGGGCGAATCAGAAAGAAACGGGACGGCACGGAGATCCCAAAACCGCAGTCTCAGACGAAGCTTCGCATCTCTCTCTCCCTCTTGGCTCTTGACTTTATCCACAAGTCAATTCCAAAACCCCCCTATCTTCATCTCCCACCTCCCCCTTCCTTATCATCTCCTTCCTCTCTCCCTCACAGATCAACCGATCCATATGCCCCGGAGGACGATGCCACCATGCCACTTCCTCCCCCATCTCTTCTTCTTCTTATTATTGCTACTGTCACCATGGACACCTTCTTGCGCCGCCGAGTCGTCCAATCATATCTCCGTATATGGACGTGTCGCTGGCAGATCGCTGCTACAGTCTGAGTAAGCTTCTCTCTCTCTTCTTAAACCTAAGTTTAGGTATGGTTTAGAATCAAAAACCACGCGGCGACGGCGTATTGATTAGGTTTTTTAGATTCTGTACTTGGCTGATAATTCAATTTAGCTTTCTGAAATTGAATTTTTGATTCCACTTATTGGTTGTGGTTTAGCATCAAAACCTCGTGGAGTATTGATTGTGAAGAGTTGGTGTGTAACCTTTTTCATTTCTCTTATTGGTTAATCAGTGAAGAGGCAAACACGGAGCTTGTTGTTGATCTTTCTGGGAAAGTCTCCTTACTTATGCATCCATCAAGGAAACCAATCTGGTCTTTCTCATCAGGATCACCCCTTCATTCCTCGTATCAAGCTCCTCTAAGCGTTGTCAACAACACAGGAAACGCTACTGAGATTAGTAAAGCTTTCGTTGTTGAGTACATAGACAACTCAGATGTTACCATGGTTGATGATGGCTATACTAGAAAGGTATGCATAAAAAAATTCTTCTGATAGTTTCATATGCATCTTTTTTTTTTTGAAAGAGTTTTAAATTTATTCACTCAAAAAAAAAACCTTTGTACAATAAAGCATCCTTTATGAAAAACATGAAACCTATACATTAAATGCAGACTATGGAGGATTTGATGAAAGAGATGCCACGTGTGAGTGATGATGGTTTGACTCTTGGCTCTAAATCATCTACCACTTATTTGGTTGATGGTCTATCAGGGAGGCTTATCCATGTTTATGGAACCACCCAGTCTTCTGCAGATAACAACAACACTAATGTCATGGTGAAGCCCACTAGCGCTGATAATTTGGCCAGCATACAGCTTCTTATCACGCGGACAGATTCCAAACTGGAGCATTTTGATAAGACCTCAGGGAAGCCTGTGTGGAACGTGACGGTTTCTCACTTCAGAGCTGACTTGCGTTGTGATCTAGCTTTCAATAAAGACAAAAATCTCGGTCCTGAAATATTCACTGGAATCTATATGCCGTTGCGATGTGGTGGTAATCACACTGACATCCGTGCCCTTATTAAATCAGGAGTTTATATTAGGATGCCTCGAGATCAGCAAGCGAAACCTGAAGGTGCATATGAAGCGAAAATGTTGCCCTCTACAGCAACCAGAGAATCAAGGAAGTTATGGGAACGTGATGTGTTTGGGAAAAACTCTGAGTGGTCGCGGGCAAAATTATTGGTCCCTTTATTTATTCTGGCTGCTGTTATCTCTGTTTTCGTGAAAGGATATTCAGGCGGTGAATTGAATTCAAAATCTGGACCTTCCAAAAAGAAGAAGAACCGTAAATCAGGGAAGGATAGGCATACAGAATTTGAGCTCATTGAAGGAGGTCAAATGTTGCTAGGCTTCAATAACCTTTTAAATGGTGCAGGTGATGGGCGAAAGATTGGTAAGTTGTTTGTGTCAAATAAAGAAATTGCAAAGGGAAGTAATGGGACTGTGGTATTTGAGGGTGTTTATGAAGGCCGGCCAGTAGCTGTAAAACGCCTTGTTCGATCCCATCATGAGGTTGCTTTCAAGGAGATTCAAAACCTCATTGCATCTGACCAACACTCAAACATCATTCGGTGGTATGGTGTAGAGTACGACCGAGATTTTGTTTACCTTTCTCTCGAGCGATGCACGTGCAGTTTAGATGATTTGATCAAAACCTATTTAAATTTCTCAATGACAAAAGTATTGGAAAATAGCGATTCTACTGAAGCACTAGCTGCGTATGAGATCAAACTGGATTCTCTGGAGGGAGTTATGGAAGGAAACAGTCTGTGGAAAGTGGGAGGCCACCCGTCACCTCTCATGCTTAAATTAATGAGGTTAATTGGGCTTCATACTTTATGCATATGTCATAATATTCTTGGATTAAGAAATGTCTTATGTTTCATTTGAACATCAATAATACCAACCTTGTTTAGATGGTCTGGATAAGTCTAAGGCTATGTGGTCTTATAAAATGTAGATTAGCTTAATCTTTTGTTTACTGATTTACATTCTGAAACTTATATTCTTCATATTGTTTGTGTTTTCATGCAGGGATATAGTATTTGGGCTTGCCCACTTGCATGAATTGGGAATAGTTCATCGCGACTTGAAACCACAAAATGTATTGATAAGTAAAGGGATGACTATGAGTGCAAAGCTTTCTGATATGGGCATTAGCAAGCGTCTAACTGGGGATATGTCATCATTGGGTCATTTTGCCACAGGTTAGCTTTTTTGTGTTCTTCTGTCTTTGTTTGTTACCCGTACTCTTGACGCAAGAGCAGAACTACATAGTGTGGCTTAGGTTGGCCAGGAAATGCTGGCTAGTGTAATGTGTAAATGGGGTGGATGATTGTTGGCTGAATATGTTGCTTATGAAACGATTTTCAAACTACTTGTAATAAACATTTCTGTTTAAAACCTGCAGGTTGTGGTAGTTCTGGTTGGCAAGCACCTGAACAGCTTCTTCAAGGTCGCCAAACTCGTGCTGTGGACATGTTTAGTTTAGGATGTATCCTCTTTTACTCCATAACTGGTTGTAAGCATCCCTTTGGAGAAGATCTTGAACGTGATGTCAATATCGTGAACAACAAAGTTGACTTATTTTTAGTAGCGCATGTTCCCGAGGCTTCGGACCTGATCTCTCGTTTACTGAATCCAAACCCCGATTTACGGTAATGACGTTTTCTTCTCTTCTTCAACGATGCCAAATTCACTCAACAAAAGTCAATTTCTTATGATATTTGCAGTCCGAGTGCAACTGAAGTGCTACTCCATCCCATGTTCTGGAACTCAGAGATGAGACTATCCTTTCTTCGGGATGCTAGTGACCGAGTAGAGCTTGAAAACAGAGAGGCTGATTCTGAGATCTTAAAAGCAATGGAGAATACAGCTCCAGTGGCTATAGGAGGGAAGTGGGATGAAAAGTTAGAACCTATCTTCATTACAAACATCGGAAGCTACAGGCGTTACAAATACGACAGTATTCGTGATCTGTTACGTGTCATCAGAAACAAATTGAATCATCACCGAGAACTTCCTTCAGAGATCCAGGTTTGTCTTCCTCAGAGACTGTTAACACACATGAGCTTAAACTAGTTATATTGAAACTCTTAATGTCTTAGGAACTTGTTGGAACGGTTCCAGAAGGATTCGACCAGTACTTCTCTGTTCGGTTTCCGAAATTGCTGATTGAAGTATACAGAGTCATCTCTATGCACTGCAAGGAAGAAGAAGTATTCAGAAAGTACTTCAAATGCAACCACATATAAATAACCGGTTTGCTTATTTGTAATCCATGTTTGTTATTGTTATATAATATTACATAAATTAACTGCTATCTAGACCAATTGCAACATGTGTGACTAGTCTATGTATATATATCTCATGTAAAACGTCTGTTTCAATAAATATCTGTATTCGTAAGTTCTGCATTTACAGCTGTTTAGATATATAACACCTTGCTTCATGCTCGTTGTAAGAAGGAGAAAGTTGGGAGAGCCAGGAGTTTAATGAGTGAGACGACTGAACCAGATGATGTGACTTTTAAACATCTTGATACCTGCTTAGTGCAACGAGAGGAAGTTGATTCAGTCAATAGTGCTTCTGGAGATATGCATCAGTTTGGGTTTTGTTCCTGATATTGTCTCGGTAACTAAGGTGGTGGAAGTTCTCTGCAATGAAGGCCGTGTATCTGAGGCACTCAAAGGTTCTAGAGTGGAAAGTAACATCGATATTTTGTATTTGCAACACTTCGGTTAAGGGGTATTGTGCTCCAGGGAAAGTAAGAGTTGGTTCTAGGCTTCTTTAACGAGATAGAGAGTAAAGCCTACTTGCCCAATGTGGAAACATACAATTTGTTGATTGCTGGGTTTTGAGTTCGAATGTTGGATTCAGCTCTTGACACTGCAAACAATATGAAAAGTGATTCGGTTGGAAGGAACTTTGCTACATTTAACACTCTGATAAAAGGGCTCTCAGGAAGAGGGAGGACTAATGATATGATGTAACGATGCAAGACAGTGAAACCACTCATGGTGCCAGAATCATCCTTACATTAGTGGTATCTATGGCTTTTACAAGGAAAGCTGTTAGGAGGATAGCTCTTGCATTCCTGCATAAGATGGATAAACTGTTTCCAAGGGCTGTTGAGAGAAGCTTTTAAGTTTGACAAATTTATGCAAGGAAGGTGGAGGATGTAAGAATACATGGAAGAAACGCTTGAGCTTATAACCGATTTGGTGACAGCAGGTTACTTTCCTCATTCGTCAACATTCAATGCTGTCGTTCTCGGGTTCTGTAAGCATGACTGCCATGAATGGCATAAAGTTTTTGGAATACATGGCTAAGGGAGATCAAAGATGGTTATTTTGAAAATCTGTTAGAAGCGAACAAGCTTTTGGAGAAGAGGAGATAACAGAACCAGCGCCAAAAACAATACGGTTTGTCAAATATTGAATCCAAACAAAATATTTAACCGGTTAACAGACATTTTTACATAGTATGAACTTATCTTTTAGATTTAATTAAACATTGAATTCAAACAAAATCTTCTATATTAAAAGAGAAGTACCATTTAAATCTACTACACAAAAGTCATTTTGGACCATTTCATTAATATGACATATTTGATTATTTATATTAATCAAGTAAATAAATCAAATTTGACTATAAATTTCTATTTTAATTTCATTTATAATAAAATCTGTTGAGAAAATATTTAACAGAATCTTACTAAGAAGTTTAAATATTTTTATAAAATATATATTATTTAATTTCGTGATTAATATATACATACATATATGTATATATATATATATTAATGTTAATTAAAGATAAAAATTGGTATATTTTATAATTTAATGATATTCTATCTTATACTAAAATAAAAATGCTATGTGAAATGAATATAAAAATATATTAAATTGGTAAATAAAAATATTTAATTTTAAAAGTTTCTTTTATTCACTGTTAAAACATATTAATTTTTTTGAATCATGTAATATTTTTATACAAAAATGTTAACATATATTTTTGTAACTCACAACAAATACATTATCTAAAAAAATATATATGATTTTTTAAAAAAATATTTACAATAATATATTATATAAAATAATTAAAATAATAAGATTATATAGTTATACAATATATAACAATAAAATGTAAATCATATATTTAAAAGATTTTGTTATATTTTTATAAAATGAAAAAATTATCCGCACGGATGTGCGGGTTCAAAATCTAGTTCAAATTAAAGACCAATCCGAACGAAACCAAATGGTGTATCTACTTGATTTCCATTTATATAAAATAGATAGTCATAACTCATAAAACCAGAACAATCGAGCCAAAAAAAAGTAAACTATAAACCAGATTACCCATATAGAGCTAGCTCACTATCCAACATTGAAGATGAGAAAATCCCACTTTTCTGGAAAGTAATGTAACATATACTAATCAGTTTTATGAAACTCACCCCATAAAACAAACAGAACAAAAAATAACCATGAATGCTTCTGTACGACCCATCTCAGTAAATAGATTCTGTCCCAACCAAACGTTCGATCAAAATTCCCGTGTAAAATGATCCTACACAAGAGTCAAACAACAATATACCATTACCAGAAGAGAGCACAACAAGTTGACAAAAGTCAAAGAGAAGTCAACAATACCATAAGTAGAAGTCAAAGGCATAGATTAAATCCATAGTACAACTGAGCTAAAGACAGAGAAGAGAAGCAAAGAAGGTTCTTAATATTACAAACACACAGAGCATAACCAGTTTTTTCAGTTTAAGAGTCACAACATCTAATTAAATTTGCTAATTCCATCCTCAAATCTGAGTCAGTCAATGGCAGCAACTACAACCCTCCTTAATCGTCGTCTTCTTCCTCCTCCTGCGAAAATTAAAAAGAGAGCCCAAAATGTCACATACATGTAAAAGACAAATCAATAAAAAAAAAAGTATTAAAGTCTTGAATCAAAACCTCCTCGCTTCCTCCAGCTTCGTCCACTTCAGACTTGGATTCATCATCTTCACCTCTATTGGTTCCACTAGCCTAAACACACAGTATCACACCACATAAGAACACCACACTCTCTCTCTAGAGAAAGTGAAAGCTAATCAGTGAGAGAGTTATTATTTATACCAGTCCCATGTTGTACTGTTGCATACTCTTGACATACTCACTCTTCCTGCTCTCCGCCTTGGAAGCATAAGGAGCTTTCTCCTTCATCACAGATTCAAAAAACAACAACAACAAAAAAGAATCTTTCAGTTACAAATCCACAAGGACCAATCAAACAATATCAATACTTACTTCATCACTCATAGACTTCCACTTAACTCCAG
Organism: Eruca vesicaria subsp. sativa; assembly: GCA_932364175.1. Classification (NCBI taxonomy): domain Eukaryota; kingdom Viridiplantae; phylum Streptophyta; class Magnoliopsida; order Brassicales; family Brassicaceae; genus Eruca; species Eruca vesicaria. Next base: position 413,153 of record CAKOAT010827376.1, on the reverse strand, counting down.
CAGCCTTACCAACCTGAGAGAGAGAGATATGATTATTATTAGTTTTACAGATCTGAGAATGTGGAAAACTCTACAGATTTTGTGATATTATTACTTACGGCGGCGACGGACTTGTTGTTAGGGTTCGCCGCGTTGAACTCCCGCCGGAAATCATCTCTGTGACCGAAACTTAATTAGTTTAAAATTGAAAATTAGTGAGGAGATGTGAAGAGGTTAATGTGAGGTTGTTACAGGAAGACGAAGAAGGCACTTGGAGGTCTCTTAGGTTTGTTTGGGTCTTTCGTCGGCGTCTTCTTCTTCCTTCCTCTGGTTTTGAGTCTGTTGGAGAAATTGAAACAAATAAAAAATTAGATCTCAGATTAAGAGAAAGCGAAGAGACAGCGAGAGAGAGACCTCTGATCGGTGCTCGTCGCTTCGGATTTGGTTTGACCGCCTTTCATCTCGAGTTCTGGGTCAGGGTAAGAATCGTTTGAGACTCTAACTGAGTCGGTAGGAGCGAGTTGTTTACCTTGATTTTTTTTTTGTTGAAGTGTTTGCTTGTTGATGCGGTATAAACTAAAAAAAAAAAAATGGATTTTAATTTTAAAATAAAAGTAGATTGAAATTCGCACTGTGGCGGGATTTTAATATTGCCACGTTGATGAAAGAGAACAACGGACGGAATCTTGATTGTGCTATTTCCATCTTCACCGTCTATCACACATGATCTGTCAATCATTAGCTACAAAGGAGTAATGTTCGAAACTATCTTTAGGCATGGAGTACTAAATTTGGTGTTATAACTTTTTGTCATCTTTAGCAATAACATAAAATTTATACCAAAAATAATATTATTAATGTTATCAATTTTAATTTTTTTAAATTTTTATTATTTGTAAATAATAAATAATTATCACATTTATATTATTATTTATCTTTTTATTATTTATAAGTGATAAATGATAATAGTTATTTAGTAATTTTGTTTGTTTAATTATGTGAAACTAAATTAAAAAAATTACAATAATTTATGTTTAGTTACAAATTTGATAGTAATTGAACTATATTATTAAATGAAACATTATAAAATACATATTTTATAGATTTAGTGTGATGAATAGTATTATTAAATTGAACTATATTATTAAATGAACTATACTATTATATCAAATTTGGTATCTGATATAATAATATACATATTACAGCAAACTTGGTGGGATGATGTCAATTTTAATGTTATGTTAAAGATGAAATTACATCAAATTTAGTGTTTTGGTTTCTTGTTGAAAATTGTCTTTTCTATACTGAACCTAACGATAAATCTATTGCTGGGAGAGTATAGAGAAATTAATTAGAAATTAGTTTTGTGAACATTTTGCTTATCTGTATAATAAACCGAGTTAATTTGGTAGAATACCGGACAAAATACTAATTAGCTATTTGCTTATAAGAGTACAAGTTAATGTTTACTATTGAAGTTTTTGACTATAAATTTTCTGTGTAGAAATTAATAGGTTAGTCGACAAACTACACATTTTGAAAAAAATGTTATAAGCTTAAGTTTTTGTCTGAGATGATGGTGGATCCTTAGTGAAATGTACATGTAGGTGTGCACTTCGTTTCTTCGGTATGCCGGAAACAGATTCAAAGCAATCAAAATCCAAACAGATGTTGTACGGATTTCAATTCATAGCCATGTTCATTTGAAAAAAAAAACATGGATTGTATGTTATAAAAGAAACTCCAATGGATTAATAGAGATGTGGTGCAATTGAATTTGAAGTGAGAAGGGAGGGATTTCATTATGTATTTGAGATCTATTATTTTCTGAAAATATGTGTAGTCCCTTCAGTATTTTTCCCACGTCAATTCTGGCCTAATTATCTTAAAGTATCATTTAAATCCCTTAAAGAATCTCTTAATTAAATTTTAATAGTTTTTAAAGTGTAAAAGTGAGTTAAGAGACTTAGAAAGAATTTAAACATTTAGGTGGTTTATTACAAGTCTCTTAATTATAGGTTTTTAAAATACATTCAACACACTACACCTTTGTTCTCTATCTAGCAATTGAAGAATCTTAAATATCACGGCAAAAAAGCCTATAGAAAGGGAAGTGAGATAACAATTACGAAAATTATCAAAAAGGATAGGAAATGATGAAGAAAAAACTCATAAAAACTTATCTAAGATTATGTTTCTTTATCATTCTGAAGGACTTGGTTGTAGCATCTCCAGACTTGATAAAATTGCAGTAGCTTCACCTTCAAGAGCAACAAGTTCACTGTGATTCTTCATACATTTTGTTGAGAATGTGACACTGACAAAGGTTCTTGAGGATCTAGTTATGATAAAGTATAACAAAATACTAACTTTTTTTTTGTATTTCAAATGGGTTGAGTAAGTTAGCTTACATGTACTGTTCTTGGTTTCTCTTAAAGTTGTGGCTTGTACGGCTCTTGCACTTGTGTTAGTTTAACCCATCAAGTATATACTGTTTTATAAAATTTGAAAGCTTGGTTCTTACTACATGTTTTATCGACACATGCCGTAGGTGTAGGTATTGAGAATTGTCAAGTCTTCTCATAAGTACAATGTCTTGCAATTTGTTTGTGGAATGACACTTAATGTTTATAGTTTGATATCTTTAGCTTTGGCATTCAATTTGAATCATCTTTGTGGTCTCTTTTTTGTTCACTTTGCAGTTTGCAGCTTATTCACCATCTTTGTGGTCTCTTTTTTGTTCACTTTGCAGTTTGCAGCTTGTTGGTGAATGGTGAGTTTGAGACTTTGAGCAGAGTTATGAGATTGTGTTTTCACTTTAGTATGTGTTTCCAAAACAATAATGTATGTGTGTTTTCTCTGTTTATTTCAATATTGGTGATGATACAAATAATTGTTTCTTTGAATTTTGCAAACTAGACAGTTGAGTACTTAGTTGTTGCGAATATCAAATATTGCTGGTCCTATCTTCAATAGCATCTTCCTGCAAACAAATTATATCAACATTAGAATTTAGAAATTTGAGAAAATTGATCAAATATGAATTTATTATAATTGTGGTTTTAATATTTGTATAGCTATTAAACTTATTTTTTTATTAGTATATAAAATGTATAATTTGGTTATGTATGCAAAAAGATATAAATATTTATGTATAAGTATTAATATTTATGATCTAGTCACTTGGGTACCCATGGGTGAACCTATACCCTATTGGGTTATTTTGTAGGTTTTATTTTAACCATGATGCTTATGGGTTTTTTGTGGGTTGGATATAAATTGGGCTGGGTTTTTTGTGGGTTGGGCTGGGCTGGGTAAATTTACCCAACTTAACATCCCTACTTGTACCAAACCGAGAATTTCATCCCCTATGTAAACTGGTGACCGGAAATGCAGAGTTTGAGACATATACTGCTCCAGGCTGCAACAATACCAACAAACATTCAGTCACGTTTCTGTAAATCTATATACCAAAGCAATATTTGTTAGGACATGTGGGAAAGTGATAAAATGCAAACAAAAAAACTGGAGAGAACTTACGAAATGGGAAAGGATAATGTGGGGAAACATGGAAGACACAAGCATTCCATGGACAAGAAAATCCTCGAATCCGACTTTTCTGGAAAGTTCTTGGTCAAAATGAAGTGGGTTCCAATCATTGCTCACCTCAGCATAGCTCTTGACATCTTCACTTGAGAACACTCTTACTTCTCTTATAATATCTCCAACTTTAACTCTACTTGAAGTAACTGATGAGAAACACCTCGAAACAAGGCCATTTCTCGGTAGACATGTCTTTGCCAGCTTCGCTTCACCTGAACAATCGATCCAGACAAGCTCAAGCCATAAGGTTTCAGCAAAGCAGAGTGGAAGCTGCTGCAGTAATCCTGGAACCAGTCGAACCCTTGAGCAGGCCTAAGGCAATCCCAAAGAGCACATTTTGGACCCAAGAACGCAGAAGGTGGAGGGCAGATTGTTGGGATGAAAGCAGAGATATGTAATCCATGTTCTGACTTCTCCTGGACCAGATTGTATTCCTGTCAAAATTCACCATGATCTTAATATTAGACACACAACAATGGACTCCACAAAAAACTGTAATAAATTTCAATCAAAATAGAAACTTACCATTGCAGCTTCGAGATTTTGATCAGTGGGCTCATGCTTGGGTGGAGCTAGTTTTCCGGTTGCATCATCTTCCTCATCACGGACCTGCAGCAGCCGACAAATGTCTGATGAGAAAGACCCCATAGTACCACCCTGCTAAGCAAAACAAAACCACAAAACTAACAATGACCCAAACTAACAAAGACATTAAAGCCATTAGCCGTCAAAATCATGAAAAAAGTTTGCTTCTTAAGCACTTTACAATCACGCAAATTACACTTTCTGGAATTTGATTTGGAATGCCAGACATCAAACGGTGTTTCAACCAAAATATAGTTGACAGATACTAACCTTTAGTTTTCTTTCCACCGATAAGGATGGTTAACATTGCTTTCGGATCCACAGAAACAAAGTTGCCTAATAGGAATTCAATAAGAAAGAAAGCAAGGAATTGGTAGAACGGGGGTGTTGCTGGTGGTCTTCTGAGAGGGTGGTGATGTAGAGGAGGGAGAGAACGTTGCGTCTCCGTTCTCGTATGGACGATCGAGGTATACCAACAAGTGATTTCGCCGAATTGATGCCATCTCAGATGAAATCAGAGTCCTTGAGGAGTTACAAAGAAAGGAGAAGATGACTCGGTGAGAGAGAGAACGGTGAATGTGACGCGTGTCCTATAAAAACCGTTTCTATTGCTTAATTAAGTGACGTCTTTTGTTTAATTACATACTAGATTTTGACCCGCGCTTGAGAAGCGCGGATTTTGTTTCGGTTGTAAAATGTATAAAATGATCTGATTTCTATTATATGATAGTTTTATATGCAAAATTTGATGTATATTTAACGTTTTAGTATGGTCTTTTCATTTAGTTTGCATAACCGAGTCAGTTTGTGGTTGAATAGAGAATCAGAAAATTAAGTGTTGTGAGAGTTTGAAGAATTAAAACACATATTAGACTGAAACCAAAATTGGATGGGTCCATGACCTATAATAAATTTGAAAAATCAATACTATTAAAAATACCCAAAATTGTATTACAAATTTGTAGTTAAATCCAATAAATATGTTAATCGAATTATATAGTTTATTTATGTTTCGGCAATTTGTTTTGACCCGCGCTTGAGAAATTTATAATAGGTAGGGAGACTAACTTTATAATATTAACCATAAAACTTTTTTTATGGTTTCCACGAGACTGAACTCCAACTTATTCTTTTGTTTCGCACCACTACACTCTATGGTTTCCAGATCACCCAAGTCTTGAACTTGTCCAATAACATCTAGATAAAAATATACTCGTGTTAGATAAATACACAACAATGGAGATTAGTTATAAAAATGGGAGAAAACTGACCAATAAGAAAATTATTAACATTTATGATTCAAAATAATATAGTTTTAAAAATAGAAGAATTGTTCCATAAATATAGGGAAGAATATTATCATTTAGGTTTTCACCCGCTCTTAGAAAACATTATCATTTAGGTTACACTTTTACAAAATGAAGATATCTAAATCATAAATCTATACAAAACGATAAACTTACATTTGCATCACAAAGGATTAGTTCCATGGTCTCCCTTATGTCTTTCATGTAATGTCTCCATGTATGAAAGATTTTGACTTGGATGCGACATGCAGTCTTCCTCGGTTTTATATCACGACAACTGCAAATTATTCGCCATTTTTGTTTTAAGTTTTTCAATTAATGATGAATATAGTGGTTAAAAGAGGCTATATTTATAATAGGTAGGGATGATATACATTTAGATTACGCAAATGTAGGAAATAATATTTAGACGATTTTAAAAAATATCTCTTTCGAGAAATAAGGAATATTTCTTGAAGATATTTTGAATTAGTTAAGAAGTTTAAAGTTTAACAGTTAATGGTAATACAACTACGGTAACTTACCGAAATTTATGGAAACCAAACAAAGATAACTAACTACAATATTGATTGTGGTTAATTTATAAACTTGTAGATGAAGCAATTCATTTATTTTAGTGCGAAGATAATTATAGAAAATAGTTTTTGCAATATTTTCTTAACAAAACGTATCTCATCCATTAAATGTCACCATGAGAATGATGATATATCGACATATGAAGAAAAATTAATACGAAAATATTTGAAATTATCTTGCATATAACAAATTTAGTTATTATTCAATAACAATCTTAATATATTATTTAAATATTTTAAAAATCAGATATCAAAGATATTACCAAGATCTTTTCTAATATTGCATTTTGACAATATGTTTTAATATCTTTTTCAGTAAAATATAAATATTTATTGTTTTAATATTTTGACAATATCTTTTAATATCTTTTTCAGTAAAATAAAAATATTTATTCTTTTAAAATTTATTTATTCATATTCATGATTGAATTACTACAATAAATAATATATATATATAATAACTTAATTAAAAATATTTTATAAACTATAAATTAAAAGAATTACAGATTCATGACAACATATATTCATAGAGTTTATAACATACTTCAATTTATTAATGTAAAATATTAAAATATATATTAAAAAAATAAAAATTATATTTAATATAATAGCTAAATAACTATATTAAAATATAATTTAGTATATTTTTATTTGATAAAAACAATATATTTTTTTGATTTTATTATACAGTATATTAAATTATATATTATAATTTAAAATTACAATTTATTACAATTTATTTTATAAATATGTAAACATTTATAAGTATAAGAGCATTTGAACACCATATAATTAATTTATATTATAATAAATATTTATGTAGTCAATCTATGGATTAAAACCGTAATATAAAGTTTATAAGACAATATAAATGTATGAAATATAATATGGAATATAGTTAGAGTAATTAATGGGAAGAGAGAGAATACATCGGGTATATTTAATATGTGATATGATTTGTAACATTTGATATATATATTGATGTAGGACGAAAATAAATTACCAAAATACCATTAATGAAGGGTGCACACAACTTTTATTAGTCAATTTTTCAAAGATGCTTTCATTTTTAATAGTATGGATTTTTTCTTTTTTTTTTAACCTAAAATTAGTAGATACGTGGCTTAAGAGCCCGTGATAATGGTGCTCTTAGTTTCGTTTGGTCCAGTTCCGGCTGAATTTGAAATTTCTTTTGACTTACCAAATCGCTTGATCAAGTCATCTTTAGACAGATCTCGTTCTCAGGCATGCATATATCAGAGTAGTGGCATGAGAATGAGGTGGTCCCCTCCTTGTCAGAACTCTTACGCGTTTGGTTTACGAAAACAATGCCTTTAAGACATTATTAATTCATTTGACAAAGATGATTAGGAGGCTCCCCCATGTTCACGGCTTCATTCTCTGGCATTTAGTATGCCTAGTTTTTCGTGAACATTGACTGTTTATAGTTTCTTATGCTTATGGTAAAATGATTACAATTCTTTGGTTCTCTGTGCCATAAATTTTCAAAGTTGTAAACTCTCAAATTTACAACTTAAAATATACTAGGAGTAATTTGCTCAAAAAAGAATATATAGATAATACTATATACTAGGAGTAATACGTTAACCTTTAGGGTCTCAGTGATTTAAATGCAAATGATACAAATGAAGATCCATATGTAAGAAATTGTGGAAGTAAACAAGTAAGGGTCTCAAGTGTTATAAACATTTATACAAAAAAAAACTATAGAGCATACAACATCGCATTCTAAATCACATTCTTGTTTAAAAAAAATCCAAGTTCGTCTAGTTGAATCAATTGAGAACACAGGGAATATTTGATATGGAGAGAATATGTTTACTTATATTAACTAACTTGACATGAATCATTGACACAATTTTTATTTAAAACTTGATATGAATCAAATGTTGTACTTTGAACACAGAAGCTAGGTCTTTTGATTATTTTCTTTCCAAAAATATCTTAGGCTAATAAATGAAATATAAAAAAATATTCAACCAATAAAATCACTTGAAATGGAAAGAACAGTCACGGGCCAGCATAATTCTCGGTACGGAATCTGGTCCTTGTCTCCCTAATGAAATTAGTCTGAGATAGAGCATATGATTAGCTCTGTAAATACGGATATTAATAACCTTAAGCTTGATTACTGATTATTGATGATAATACTAATACTTTAAAAAAGTAAAACAAAATCAAAAACTCGTTAGGCCGCGCCTATGGAGCGCACCATTTCGTCTGAATAAAAGTAGAGAAGGCAACCAATAAAAAAAAAGATTAATAATAAATAAAAGTTTGAAATAAGAAGAGACGAAGCCACATGCCATGAACCAAAGTTACCGTTAAGTCTGTGTGCCAGACTTGGAAGTAAATCGTTTTATTCTCATAATCCAACGGTCATATTCTGATCCTAGCCGTTCCTTTTTAAAAATACAAAATAACAAAATAAAGAAATAAAATTACACCTTTTTTTCTATATTGTATTATCTTCCTCATTCATAGTCACTTGCCTATATCATTCCCTTGGTCAGATTCGACTGTATCAGACTATATAAGATTCTCTTTCGTTTAATGCTCTTCTTCTAAGTCTCTCTCTCTCTGGTGGGTTTTCTCTTCGAAGAATCACAACTAACAATAATGGTTAATTCCCGTGAGAACAACATCGTCGTTGATCCCACTACAACGTCGATTCTTCAAGGTAATAGAGTTTTTGTCATATGAGAGTTAGAGGTCTTAGCAATGGAGAGATTCTGACATATGTTGTGTGTTTAGATGAAACGACAAGTAGAAAATTCGGACAAGAGGTGAAGAGAGAGAAGAGAAGAGTTTTGGGTGTGATTAATCAGAATCTTGTTGGTGCAAGAGGCCACCCCTGTGTTGTCAACAAGAGAGGCAACTTATCTAAGTAAATTCAAATAAACCTCTCTAAAGATAGTGTATTTTTGTTACTGTGCTCTTATGGGTTTTGGATGATATGAATCTGTAGGCAAGAAGAAGAAGGATGCCACAAGAAGAAGTGTGAGAGATCCACAGTTACAAGGTATATCTAAAGACTGAATCTTGCAATCTCTCTCTCTGTCTCTCTCTGTATTTTGCTTTGATTTGATTGTGAAAGATTGTTTTGATCTTACAGATCTCGAGTTGAAGAGCCGTTGTATCAAGACGAGGCAAAGAAGCTGAAGCCATCAGTTCCAAGTGGAAACGATTTCGGTAACTGTATATTCGTTGATGAAGAAGAAGAAGAAGCTACATTGGACCATCCGATGCCAATGTCTCTGGAGAAGCCATACACTGAAGCTGATCCAATGGTAAACATAATCAACTATCTTACAGCTTTGAATGAAAATCGAATTAAAAAAGACTTACATGGTGCTGAATTTGCCAGGAGGAGGATGTAGTAATAGTGGAAGAGCCAATCTTGGATATAGATGTCTCTGATGCCAAGAACCCACTTGCAGCTGTTGAGTATGTCCAAGATCTATACTCATTTTACCGCAAGAAGGAGGTGAAAATTTATTTACTTTTTTACGTGTCTTTGACGCAACAAGAGGTTTTAGTTTGCCTTAAAAACAATTATTGATTCGAATTTGCAGAGGTTTAGCTGTGTCCCAGCAGATTATATGACGCAACAAATCGACTTAAACGAGAAGATGAGAGCTATACTAATCGACTGGTTAATAGAGGTGCATGACAAGTTTGATCTGATGAACGAGACACTGTTTCTGACAGTGAATCTGATAGATAGATTCTTGTCCAAGAAAGGTGTTATGAGAAAGAAGCTTCAGCTTGTAGGGTTGGTGGCTTTGCTCTTGGCCTGCAAGTATGAAGAGGTTTCAGTTCCTGTTGTCGAAGATTTAGTACTTATTTCAGACAAGGCTTATACGAGGAGTGATGTTCTGGACATGGTAAAGTGCTGTTTAATCTTGTCTCATTTATTACTTAAAAAAGACATTTCTCTGATTAAATGGTTCTATGTGCAGGAGAAAACAATGTTGAGCACTTTGCAATTCAATGTCTCGTTGCCTACGCAATACCCGTTCTTGAAAAGATTCCTTAAGGCAGCTCAAGCAGACAAGAAAGTAAGTTGAGAAAAACAATGGATCATGTTTCATTTTTTTTTTTTTGGTTTAGAAAGGAACTAATGGTGAAAGTGAAACAAAAACAGTGTGAGATGTTGGCATCGTTCTTGATCGAGCTTGCACTTGTGGAGTACGAGATGCTTCGGTTTCCAATGTCGTTACTAGCTGCCGCAGCTGTGTACACTGCTCAATGTACAATTGGTGGTTTCAGGCATTGGAGTAGTACATGTGAATTCCATTCTCATTACTCTGAAGATCAGCTCATGTAAGATTAAACACTGATCCTTTTCATTTGCAAACACAAAAGGGTATTTTTTTAACGAATTTGTCATCATGGGTTTTGCAGGGAATGTTGTAGGAAGATGGTGAGTCTTCATCAAAAGGCGGCGACAGGGAACTTGACAGGAGTCTATAGGAAGTACAGCACATCAAAATTTGGGTACATAGCAAAGTGTGAAGCTGCAGACTTTCTTGTGTCTGCCTGATGAGCCAAAATGACAACCAATAACTAGTTTTGTACAGTTCCTGTTGTCATAGTTATTCATTTCCTTTGAGGTAGAAGTAACACACAAGAAAAGAGACAAAAGTTCAAATTGTCTGAAGATTGATTGATTGATGAATCTGTTCCCTTTTTTGTTAGTCGCTATAATTGTAATCTGTTCTGAGCAGTGAATGATGATGATGCAAATCATTCTTTTGCTCGAGTGTTACTCTTTCTGTTGAGCAAAGGACAAAAAATACATATTAGCAGATTGATTTGTTCGACCAACAATGATCAAAAGATATTTCATCAATTCGATTTTTGTGAAACGCAAATTGTGGATGTCTTGCCGCTCCGTGCGTGTTGGGCTGTGAAAACTAAACCTGAACATAACTACCCTTAAGTCTTAGATATTCATTAAATGAAAAACTGATTGGGGTTCTATTAGGAGTGGTTCGATTGGATGTTCGTTTTATGTCGGTTGGATTTTCGGATTACTGGACTATATTCCTAAATTTCATCCAGATACTTTAAACTTTTAACCATAATTACTTTTTTCGTGTTCAGTGTTTGGATCGCAGTTAAACCTGATATCCGAAATGGCCTAACTTTTGTCAAAAAAATAGCTAAAATATTTGGAAGTATTTGTTCTCTTTTATTGGTTGACAGGGTTAGAGGCTTAGAGCCTTTCTTGTTGGGCAAGCGCATCCGATTCCAAATATATTCTTTCATTTATTTGAAAGTTCTGGCTTTTTTGGTGTGTTTTGGAAATCTTTTAGCCAACCTATGTTGTGTTATGTTGTGTTCAAAAGATATGTAAATGATCTACCCGATTTTCGTATGGAAGTGTATGTGCGGGTATGCTGACATCAATTGAGGTGTCAAAATAAATTATGTCTATCAATTCACCTCTTTTCAAATGAAGAAAAATAAGATTATTTCATAGTAAAAGTTATCAAAGCTACTGAAAAATATTCGAATTAACAAAAAAAATCTGGTATAAAAACTTAAAAGCCTCCCCAACTAGTTCAGATTGGATTCATGTTTTTCTCAATCCGATTGGGGGATTTATAAATGCCAACTCGTAGCCGACAAATTTTTCCAAAACCAAGCTACCTACCAAAAACGTCACCGTATTCAATTCTGTTAACTTCCACCTGTATAAGATCTCCCTCTCCCACCAACTCCCTTTCCACACTTCCACCATTTTTCAGATACCTTTTTGGCCGTAACTACACTTTCCTCCTACACACTCCTTCACAAAAACCAAAAAGGTCCGAGACTCGACAACAATGACATCATCATCATCAACAAACTCCTTCCTCATCCGAAACCAAACCCAGATCCCTTCCTCCAAATCCCAATCCTTCCTCCACCTCACCAAACCTCCCACCCTCACCCTCACCTCCACAAAAACCAAACCCTTCTCCATCAAATGCACCACCGAATCCAACCCGCGAGTCACCAACTTCGCCGCGGGTCCCGCCGCTCTCCCCGAAAACGTCCTCCTCAAAGCCCAATCCGACCTCTACAACTGGCGCGGATCCGGCATGAGCGTCATGGAGATGAGCCACCGCGGCAAAGAGTTCCTCTCAATCATCCAAAAAGCCGAATCGGATCTCCGTCAGCTCCTCCAGATCCCCTCCGATTACTCCGTCCTCTTCCTCCAAGGCGGCGCCACCACCCAGTTCGCCGCCCTCCCTCTCAACCTCTGCAAGCCCGACGATCATGCTGATTACGTCGTCACCGGATCTTGGGGAGACAAGGCCTTCAAAGAGGCGCAAAAGTATTGTAACCCTAAAGTTGTTTGGTCGGGAAAGGCCGAGAAGTACACTAAAGTCCCGTCCTTTGATGGGTCTGAGTTTGAGCAGAGAGCGGACGCAAGGTATTTGCATATATGCGCCAATGAGACTATCCATGGAGTTGAGTTTAAAGACTACCCTGTTCCTAAGAATCCAAATGGTGTCTTGGTTGCCGATATGTCTTCCAATTTCTGTTCGAAGCCTGTGGATGTGTCCAGATTTGGTGTGATTTACGCCGGTGCGCAGAAGAATGTTGGTCCTTCTGGTGTTACCATTGTGATTATAAGAAAAGATTTGATTGGAAACTCTCGTGATATTACCCCTGTGATGCTTGATTACAAGATTCATGATGAGAACAGTTCCTTGTACAACACTCCTCCTTGTTTCGGGATTTACATGTGTGGTCTCGTGTTTGAGGATCTGTTGGCGCAGGGTGGGTTGAAGGAAGTGGAGAAGAAGAACCAGAGGAAAGCTGAGTTGCTTTACAACGCTATTGATGAGAGCAGAGGGTTTTTCAGGTGTCCTGTGGAGAAGTCTGTGAGGTCTTTGATGAATGTTCCTTTCACGTTGGAGAAATCGGAGTTGGAAGCCGAGTTTATTAAGGAAGCTGCTAAGGAGAATATGGTGCAGCTCAAGGGGCATAGATCAGTGGGTGGTATGAGGGCTTCTATTTACAATGCAATGCCTCTGGCTGGTGTTGAAAAGCTCGTTGCTTTCATGAAAGAGTTCCAGGCAAGGCATGCTTGATTTCAGTTCTTCTTTGTTGTTGAGTGAGTATAAGCTTTGAATGCTTATGGTTTGAGTTTTTGTTTCATGTTCCTGTTTTTCGAATTCTTATTGTGTGCGAAATTGTTTGGGTAATAATCTTTTAGCTTATGCTAGATGTTCAAGCAAGAGTTTATTAAACTTTTTACGTTAGTCTCGTTTGTCCGAGACTGAAGAACTGAAAACTTATCAAAATCTTTGAGTAAACAACTTATTGAGAAAACGCTTAAATGAGCTTTTAATGATGATAGCATACAAGGATATCATGTTGTTCAGTTAGTTAGTTTGTCTTTTCTCTGTATCTCCTGATGAGACAGATGGTCCTGTTTTAAAGAAACGTAAAAATGGCAAATTGAAGTTCAAAATCCAGCTAAACTGTTATTACAGAATCTTCATGTCAGGGAGTTCATTGCGTTTGTGTCAGCACTGTTAGTTATTGCTGCATTCTAACCCATCAGCTACATAACGAGTAGCATCTTAAAAATTAAATCTTGATGTTGGAATTGAGTTTGAAGGAATGGTTTGGAAAAGAGATGCTTACATGCAAGATCTAGACACAGTTTCCTATTACAGCGGTCTTACCTATGACCACTCCAATTCCATGATCCAAATGATCAACTAAAGCACCAGAGAGTGCAGAATAAGAAAGTGATAGAGTATAGATATCTCTCTAACTCCTTTATTAATTTATCAGAAAGGGATTACAATAACAGCTACCAACGATTACAAGGCTAGCTTTGAGCTTGACTTCAATTACACTCTCATGGCGAGTGCAACCTTCGTCACCAGTCTCATGGTGATCGGGTAAGATGACTCATGGCGTCAATCAGATCTGGCCCGGAAAAAAATATAAGCAGGAAGAAAAAAATATAGTTTGGACCTATTACTTAATAATTACTAGATTTTGATCCAAGCTATGCAAGCACGAGCTTATTTTTTTATTTACAAATTTATTAAGATATATGTTTATTCACTAAAATATTTAGGTATAGATGTTTAGTTTTGTTCGCTTGCAGATTTATATTTTTTGATTTTCGGTTTAGTTTCGATTTGAGTGTAGTTTAGGTTCAAGAAATATAGGTGTTGATTGTTTGTTTGGTTTTAGTTTTTGGTTTTGTTTTTTTCTGTAGATTTTTCGTTTTTTGAAAAACTTAAATGGTGAATTAGATTTTAATTTTTTATTTAAAATTATAGATTAAATTAATAAATAAAATAATTTATAATTATAATATATTTCTTTTAAACATAATAAAAATATAACATGTTATCAGTAAGAAAAAAAATACAAAGATAGTTATATAAAATTTCAACTAAAATTTTCAATTTATCAAATATTTGGAAATTGATATTTAGACATACTACAGTATATTACTGTTTTTCTTTTAAAATGATCCATATTTTAAAAAACAAATTCAAAGATACATTTTTAAATTTTCAGAGTATTTTTTTATTAGTTGATAGTTGTAGTTAGTAAATGTTAAAAGTTTAATTGTGTTTACTAAATTTTCATTAGCTAAAATTTGTGAAACTATTTAATAATAAAAAATGATTCATTTAGAATATAATTTAATATACTTTATTAGTATGTGCGAAAAAAATCTAAAATATGCCATTTGAAAACGAAATGAGAATAAACTTAAAAATAAATATTTATATCGAGTAATAACCAAAATATAAAAAACACAACAAGATAAAAAAATGAAGATAAATAGGATTGACACGTGAACTTAAACTTCTCATAACCATAATTAATTTTTAAATGGTCAAATCATGATATAAAACTGAGTTAATTTATAATTTTAATTTTTAATTTTTTAAATCATTATGGTTTTGTTAAATCATGACCATAATTAAGTTTAAATTGTTTATTTGTATTTGAAAAACTTAAAATATTGTTTTTAAAAATAATTTAAAATTTAACTTAGTTTTTATAAAATTATTTTAAAAAACAAACTGTAAAAAAAAATATATTATTAGACAAATAAATAAATTATATTAAATTAGTTTTGAAACTGTATATATTTTAAATGCAAATATTTTACCAACTGCTTCTTAAAAAAATATTAGGGAACTTGCTAATACTCTACCAATCAAGTCCAGTGACACTTCATATATTTTCCATCACTCGAACACTGAAAAATGAAAGATATATGAAATTGGGTTCATTAAATTCTAAGATTTGATCTACAGTTCTAATTACAATTTTTTTATCCTACTTATAGATAATTATATAAAAATTCCAAAATTCTAAAATTTCAAATATTTATAAAAACAATCATATGTAATTTTTAAATGTGTCAATACTAAAATTTTATATTTTAATTATGTATATTCACCCTGCGAAAGGCGCATGTCTTATCCTAGTATTCATGTGTTTTGTGTACGTCCTAAAACTGTTTTTGACTTTATATTTTCTCTTAGACCTTGTGTTGATGAATTGGCAGCTACAGGATTGGCACTTCCTTGCCCGGTTTAGTAGCTGATAAGGTTGTATCTAATGTCACTCTTACCGGATGACTCAACTAAAGCAGATGTATGAAAATGTGCTGATCAGCTTTTTCTCATTTGGTGAGTTTCTGGTGTCTATATATATAAGAGACAGAAAAGATCAGAGAACTATAAACTACCGCGTGAAAATGAAGAAACAGATCAGCCATGGATATGGTTTTGCTATAATTAGATTTCTTACGCGGAAAGGCAAACGATTATATACCTCAGAAAGATTTTAAAAGAAGAATGGCAATAGAATATTCTACCGCGTCTGGAAGATTTCAAAGATAATCATAAACATCTGTTTTCTTCTTTCTTTTTATTCAGTTTCTCCATTATAAATCTGCATCGGGGGGCCAGACCCTCTAAACAATATCATCAGTTTATACAAGAAGAAGAAGAAAATATTTTGTTTTGTTTTCGTCTGAGAGATTAATTTCTTGATCGAAAATGGCATCAAACGACGCTGGAAGGCCGTTGCCAAAATTTGGGGATTGGGATGTGAATGATCCGGCAACCGCGGATGGATACACGGTGATATTCAGCAAAGCCGGTGAAGATAAGAAGACAGGAAGGAGTTCGACGAAAACGAATTCTCAGAGGAAACAAGACGGTGATAAACCAGCGGTTAAGAAATGGCTCTGTTTCACCTTTTCTTGATTTCTTTTTTCTTGCGTCTATTGTCATCCTAAGAAAGAAACTAGCTTTGAGCATTTGACAACTTTTTGTCAGAGAAGTTTTCTTATGATGAATCAGTTCTGCATTGTGTATATTACATAATCAACAAAACTTGTAGCTCCAAATTTCTAATTGAAGAATGGAAACACTTGGCGGAATGAGAATGTTGAAACATAATAATTGTTTTGTGGTGATCCATCACCAAGCTCCTTGAACGTGGTTCTTTTTCAGAACTTCGGATTCAGACAAGATTTGCTATTCAATATTACAAAACCTTTTGTTAATCTTGCTTGATCTGGTCTGAAAATGAATGAATTAATGCCTTGTATGGTTTTATTGAGAAAACTGACAAGATCATTGAGTTTTTTTTGAGAATATCTGCAACATTTAGCTTTCGGAAATTGTTGTTTTTAGGGAATTTGCACCAACCTTGCGCAAAAAGTAAAGAAAAGAACCGGGTCTCGTATTCTGGTGGTAAAGGAACCTTGGCTGAGGTGTCCGCCATCACGAGTTCGAGGCCCGGTCACAGCGGATTTAACATGGTTTCCGTTTGGTCTCAGGACCTTCCTCGCCAATTCCGATTGGACGCGGTAGAATAGTCGGACTAAGTGAGATATGCAGATATCTAGACTATCAAAAAAAAAATAAAGAAAAAAGAGAAACCCTAGATGCGCACTGAATTTGGGCCGACCACCCAAACCAAACAATCTGAATCGTAACCGATCCTAACAAACTGGTCGAAAACTCTCTTGGTACATTAATGGTTAATGGGTCCAAAAGTTTTCAAAGTTAAAGATTCGGATCCTTGGACATAATGTTACCCAGAAAAATTCAGATATTTATATATATAGAACATTTAGAAGTAGAACTAATCTGAATCCAACGCCAAAACCTGAAAGTTACTACTAGAGTAGTAGAGTTCGAGGAAGAAATGTACACGTATAGTGAACCCATAGACTCTTAATCTTAAATCTACAAGGGCCTCCTTATTTTTTCTCTTTTAGTAGATCATCATCATGTATAGGTTTCTCCGAGCTATCATGTTTAATGTTTTGGTTCTATCAAAACAAACATAACAGTTTTTTTTTTGAATTTATGCAAATGTAAGCAAATCAGATAACAATAGACATACTGTAAAAAGCGACTGTAAAAGCCCAACAGGCCCAACAATAAAAATACGCAGTAGAGCGCGAGTGTGACTACCACCACCATTCGTCTTCTTCTCAACCCCTTCCAAAACCCTAAAACCTTCCGGCGATCGTAAACCAAAAATGGGGAAGATTCCGTCGTCGTTTCGCTCTCTAACCTCAACCCAACTCATCAAAAAACCAACCGCATCTCCTCCATCTCCACCCCCGCCGCAAAATCCCCGAAACAGAATCTCCACAAAAGACACCCCAAAACCTCCTCCCCAAACCACTCGAAACCCATTCAAATCCCCAAACCTCTCCTCCGCGAAATCCCTCCTCAACTCAATCGCCGCCACCTCAAAAACCCCCCTCGACCTCAAATTCCACAACTCCGTCCTCCAATCCTACGCCTCCATCGCCACCGTCGACGACACCGTCAAACTCTTCCACCACATCCTCAAATCCCATCCCGATTTCTCCCCTGAGCCAACCACTTTCAACATCCTCCTCTCCCACGCCTGCCGATCCCCCGATTCCCCTCTCTCCAACGTCCACCGCGTCCTCAACCTCATGGTCAACAACCACGTCCCCCCTAACAACGTCACAACCGACATCGCCGTGCGATCTCTCTGCGAATCCGATCGAATCAGTGACGCCAAGGATTTAGTCATGGAGCTCTCCGAGAAACACTCTCCTCCCGATATCTTCACTTATAACTACCTCCTCAAGCAGTTATGCAGATACGAATCTTTGAATTCTGTTTACGATTTTAGGGATAAGATGAAGAAGTTGTTTGATGTCAAGCCTGATCTTGTTAGCTACACTATCTTGATTGATCATGTCTGCAACTCCAAGAATCTAAGGGAGGCCATGAGGCTAGTTACTGATCTCAGTGTTGACGGATTTAAGCCTGATTGCTTTGTGTACAACACTATTATGAAAGGCTTTTGTACTTTGAGCAAAGGGAGTGAAGCTGTTGGTGTTTTCAAGAAGATGAAGGAGAACGGCGTTGAGCCGGATCGGATTAGTTACAATACTTTGATATTCGGGTTGTCGAAATCAGGGAGGATTGAGGAAGCTAAGAAGTATTTGGAGGTTATGGATGAGGCAGGGTATGAGCCTGATGCTGTTGCTTACACGGCGTTGATGAATGGGATGTGTAGGAAAGGAGCGAGTTTAGGTGCTTTGAGTTTGTTGGAGGAGATGGAAGGGAGAGGGTGTGCTCCGAATGATTGTACTTATAATACTTTGCTTTATGGGTTGTGCAAGGGGAGTTTGATGGAGAAAGGGGTTGAGTTTTATGAGATGATGAAGTCGAAGGGGTTGAAGCTTGAGAGTTATGCTTATGCTACGCTTGTGAGGGCTCTTGTTAGAAGTGGGAAGGTTGCAGAGGCTTATGAGGTTTTTGATTATGCGGTTGGTAGTAAAAGTTTGAGTGATGCTTCTGCGTATGCCACGCTTGAAACTAGTTTGAAATGGGTGAAGAAGGCGAAAGGACAAGGATTGGCTGACTGATTGGTATTCTCTAAAGCTTGAGGTTTATCGATTTTTTTTCTTCTTTTTGCAAGTCATGTTTCTTTTGTATTGCTTCAAAAGGAATGAACTCAATTACTTATACGAAAATGGATAGTTATTTCTTAAGGGAACCAGCATTGATTTAATGGCAATATGTTGTTTAACTATGTTGGTATGCTTGTGACCTGAGATCTTTTAAACCGAGTTTTTTTGTATGTGTCTTTCCTTTAGTGTCATGCAAACTGTTCTTGTAAGCTATTGTGAATGCCATGATTGGTCTAATCGGCTTTCTTCTTTGTGCAGGTTCTGTTTCTTTTTTTAAGTTGTGTTGCTTTGAAAAGGAATTAATTTTATATGCTATATGCACATGAACAGTAAACTATATTGTTTAACTATATGCATATGAACACTGATGTATGAAAGTAATGAATTTGATGAGCTATGTGCATATGAACACTGATGTATGAAAGTCTGTGAACACTGATGTATTATGTATATACTAGATTCGATAAGCTATATACATATGAACACTTATGTTTGAAAGTAGGTTGTTTAACTATATTGGTAATATAATTATACATTATATCTTTAACAAGGTTCTTAAAGTCTCAGTGTCAGTTTACTCTGTTCAGTGAAAGTCTGTTACAGTTACCTTTACTGTCGTTTACTCTGTTGTTACGTGAGAGAACAAGGAGATAATATTTGCTTTTGATTACGCCACCGGTTCGAAGGTAAATCAAACAGAGTATCTGAGTAAAGATTGCTTCTTTTCTATGGCTTGCAGGGAAGATACTGTTATCTATCTGCATCGAACAAGCAGACTAAGTGCAGAGTATTGTGAATGTTTCAGTTAAGTTACAACCAAATCATTGAGGGGACAATAAAACAGAGGACAACGTTGGTAGAATCATGAAGAAGATTTTTCAAAAAGGACAAGTGGTCAACATTCTGGTATTAGTCAATTATTTGGCGAATAAACGCTTGTTGTTTATTTTGTTACTTTCTGTCATGTTTCCCTTGATTATATATTGTATATTGCTGCAGCATATGTTTCCTTGTTCCCTCATCTAAACAACAGAACGTTACGGAAAAAAAATTTGCTCTTAAGAAATGTACGTACAATGAGGTCCACGAATACAAGATTCTCCTAGGTCTATGAAAGTTAACCAAACAAATATCAGTTTTCGGTTCAGCCTCAGTTAAGAGTTTGGTTCAGTTCTGCAAGTTTTAGAAGATCGGTTATTTGCCCGGTTGTGAGTTTGGTTCGATTCGCTAGAATATAAACAATCTGGTTAGTGGTTTAGTTGAAATAATTATATTTTTATCTGAATGTTAATTTTTTTTTACGACAACATTCGGAAAACCAAATCATATATATATAATCGGACATATAGCATAACCAAATTACTAGATTTTGATCCGAGCTTTAAAAGCGCGAGATTAACTTTTAGTTTAATATCTTATATAACAAAAATTATAATTTATTTATTTTAAATTTTATATAATTATAAAAATATATGTATAATTTTTTGTGCTTATTTTCTTATGTGAAAAATAGAAAATTTTGCAATTATTCATACATATATTATAAGTAGTTTATTTATTTAAAATAATTAACAGTGATTTTATTTTAATAATTTAAATTCATATAAGATAATTTATGGTTTTTAGACTTTCTTCTCAATCAACTTTAAAAAAAATTATATTGAAAATTATGTTAAAGGTTGGTTCAGTGCGTCTTGTACTTTTCAAAATCACAAATTTACTTAATTTTTATAAAAAAAGAATATAACAATATATATATATATTAAAAACAAACTATTTTAAATATTTTTATTGAAATGTAATCTTGGAATTAATATGCAGGAAGCTCTTTTCATTATTTTATTTATAATAATTAAAATATAATCCGAATGAATATAGAAATATTCAAGGGTCCTAGTAATCAAATAGTAAATACTTCTTCAATTTCAAATAATTCAGCTAATTGAGTAAAATGAAATATAATACAAATAAAAATAATATATAACATTTATGTATATATAGTTTATCTGTAACTAATTATTAGACATGAAAAATGAAAAATTATTCTTAAAAATATTTTTTTTTTTCAATTCTTAGAAAGCATACTTTAATAAGATAAAGTGACTATCATTTACATAGATAAAAATTTGGTTTTATGATGTTATTATTCATAACATAAATAATGATTATACACCAGTAACAAATGTTTTGTTTAAGTAAACGAATATAAGACCCATTTTTTTCTGTTGATAACAATATATATATATTTTTATATGTAGATGTGATATTTTGATTTCTTGTGTGAATTGTTACCCATTTGTTTAATTAATGAATAAATCTATAAATCTATTGCTGAGAGATTTTATGACTAATGAATAATTCAGTCAGATTTTATTTAAGAATACTCTTTTATTAAGTTATAATTTTTTAGGAAATGTTAATTTAGTTTACTATGCAGAAATAAATAAATAGGATGTAATTGTAATTAAATTAAAGTGCAGGGACAGAATCCAAAATTTTCAAAATATAATCTTGCTTTACTTCAATTGTAATCTAATATTTTAACCAGCATACCTGAAATGATCAAATTTAAACAAATTTAAAATCAAAATTATTTGATAAAATTTGGTAGAATATTTAAATTGAACCAAATCAAAATTTCTGGTCCAGTTTAACAAAATTTGTACAAACTGTACGAACATAAACCAAATTAATTGAGTCAAACTAAGCGTTCAAATTGAAGTCCAAGCAACCATAGCCTATGGTCTTCGTGTTTTGAGAATTTGCCTAATCTAATACTTTCTTTGTATCCTATTTCACTTATAACTTCACCTAAGTTTACCATTAAATTTTTAATAGACAAAATATCATTATATTCCTTACTAATTAAACCTAAAAATGTTTTTTTCCCACAATTTCTTCAAATCTCAGATCTATAAAAATTTTAATTCTCGATGGTGATCAAATCCGAGGAGATTCGTTGGTGCCAACAGTTTCTTTGGCGATATTTTGACAAAGCTGACAAAGTGGGGGGAAAATGAAGGAGCTATATGATCTTAAATTGTACTGGCTCGAAGTTTCCAAAATCAATGATTCAGAGTTTGAGGTTAAGGGAGATACAAGATCAAGTGTGAATTTCCAAACAAGATATTGTTCATGCTCTGTGTTTGATGTTGAGAAGTTTTCTTGTGCTCATGCTGCTGCTGCAAAAGCTAGAAATAATAATGAAAACGATTATGTCGATAAGTTTTTCTCCAATAAAAGGTGCATTCTTGGGAAAGAAGATCAAACTTAAGAGTAGTAAATGTTGGAATAGGCGATGTAACCTGCAAATAAATTATTTAAAATAAAGTTTATGTTAAACTAGATGTTTAAGATTTATACATTAAACTTTACAAATACATATAAAATATTTTAAATTTATATGTACCCTTGTATAAATGTTTGGAGTAATGAATGTTGGAGTAGTTTTGTACCCTTGTATCAATGTTTGGAATATGTCGGAGTAGACGACGTAACTTACAAAAGATAAGAAATTAAACTTGTCAAGTATTAAATAAAAAATAATATAAACCCTTATATCATATTTTAGATTTATACATGTGATTTTTGTTTCATGCAGTTTTCTTCTTCAACTTTTTATGTGTCTTCATTTTAAATAATTTTCTTTGTAGTCTCATTTTCTTCAAGAATATTTTCTTTTTCTGGTAGATGCTATATATCAGAATTTTCTTCTTCATCACATATCTCTTCTTCATTTTCATCATCTGATCCACTTGTTCTATCACCAGAATTTGCTTCTTCTTCAATTGTAACTTTTTCATTTGCATCATTTGGTGTACTTATTCTATCACCAAAATTTGCTTCTTCATTTTCATCATCTGGTGCACTTGTTCTATCACCAGGATTAACACCATTCTCATAAATTTCTTTATTGGGTGAACCAACAGAGAACTTCCAAAAAAAAACATATAAAATCGTTAGAGAAAATAATATATGAACTTTTTAAGTACTTGGTAAAATAATTGCTTACTTTAACCTCTAAAACATTCTGGATCACTTTTACTCGCTTATCCAAATTTTGAATTATTTGGATTAGCTTATCAAGTTTCTCACTGTTATACATAGAATGATCTTCATCTTTTCTCTACTCCTTATCTTTCATATACTTCTCATTTTTTTCCTCCTTACCTTTTTGATACTCTTCATCTTTCTTTTGTTCTTCAGCTTTCTCATGGTCCAAATCTTTACCATGCTCTACATCTTTGTCTTTTGTTCTGTGTTGTTGACCTATCTTCTGTTGCAACTAAAAAGTTCACAAATCATTGTTCTCAATCGCGTTTATTTTTTAAGTCAACATCATCACGATGTGTTGGGGTCACAAAATGTATGTATTCCTCAGACAATCCAAACATTGTATTAACTACAACCTGTAACAAAATTAAACATGTTCTATAATTTTCTAAAAAACTCATATACATTTAAATTTTTTTATAAAAAGTTATGAACTTTTATAAAAACCCACATTACTTATCTTCTCCACCTTTAACACTTCAGTTATTGTCACAGTCCATTGATGCAATACTAATGCACTCAGAATATTGAGAGTTGTAAAAGGGTATGTTAGATGCAAAAATGTCGGGTGTATAATGATAGGCACTTGTACATTATTATGTGATAAACGAAATCTTAGTTTGGTATAAATATAAATATTAACCAAATTAAGTGGAGTTAATGAATTAAGGTAACATATAAGATATGGTTAGTGAATAGGTCTAATAACTTTTTATAAGTAGATTTTGTAGGATTCCTTCATTTTTAATAGTATTGATGTTATGATACTCCAGAATAACTAAATCTTTACTTTTTTTAAACAGGTCTTTGATTAAATGAACTTTGATTGATGGATGTTTTGTTGTTCCATGACATACTTGATTTGTAGTCACTGATATAATTACTAAGTATGTATTTTTGAAAATAACTCCCTTGTATTTGTTTTAAAAATATTACATCTCTTAAGTTTTAATTTGCCAACTCCCCAATTGGTTTATATGTTCATTTATTGTTTTATCTGTTTTAAGATATAAGTTTCTATAGATATCATTTTCACAATAGAAGTTATTTTCTAAAGCTGATGTAAAAGCTAGTTATCATTTAACAGAAAAAAAAAATATTTAAATATGATTTATTTTTGTTTGTTCTCCTTAATTAAATTCCAAAGAGAAAATAATATTTATTTACAAGAATTTTAAAAACAAAAGATGTAAATATACATGATTTAAGCCAAAATAACTTATACTTCTTTTATACACAATTTATCTAGTTTTCTCTTCGTCTAAAGTGTTCACATCAGAAAATAAATATACAGAAGTTTAAACATTAAAGTACAGTCAAGGTATTGTTTACTACATAAAATTTTATATAATCGCTATATTTATTTAAAATAAATGAAATATAATGAAAATATAACAAAACTAAGTACTTAAATAAAAAAATGAAGATAGAACATTTTATTAGATAGGATGTATTAAAAAGTTTACTGTAAAATAATATATTTATATTCTCAGTCAAAAAATTTATTTTATGATTAATTCTATTTAATATATTTGGAATGTGTTTATGATTTTTAAAATTAAAATAGGTATAAATACTATAACTAATTAACTTTAATGTATACATAATAATGAGCATAATGTGACAAGTTATATTTTTGTAAAATAAGTTATTAAAATATAAATATATATATATATATATATATATATTTAATTTTTATTTATTATTTTAATAACTAAAAGTGAAATTATCTAAAACTATATCATCAAAAAAATTAAACTTAATTTCAAAAGATAAATTTAGTGTTATTAAGCTTTAATTTTGCGCAGTTCACATATGTTTTTATTAATCGAAGGGTATACGCGCTGAAACCCAACTAATTCTATAGGAGGACAGTACCAACAAGTTAATCGGCCCATATTTCTCAAATGAGACCTAAACATAGTTTCATGTCGTTTGGGCAAGTAAATGTCAACTTAGTTCTTATTACTTATTTAGTAGAAACAAAAAGAGTATCTATACTATTATTTAAGAAGTAAATTTGCTTAGTTGTCAACTTCTCCTTGATTTTAGGTAATTTTACTTATTTTTCATATTTTTATATTTTCAGATAAAATTATATAATAAAACGAATTTATATTATTAAGATGATATTTTTAGAAAATAAGATAATTCTTAATACAAAATTGAGATATATAAAAATCTATACTATTATTTGCGAAATAATTTTTATCATTATTATTTGAGAAGTAAATTTGCCTACTTGTTATTATTTGAGAAGTAAATTTGCCTACTTGTCAACTTCTCCTTCAGTTTAGGTAATTTTGCTTATTTTTCATATTTTTAATATTTTCATATAAGATAACTCTTAATACAAAATTGAGATATATAAAAATCTATACTATTATTTGCAAAATAATTTTATCATTATTATTTGAGAAGTAAATTTGCTTAGTTGTCAACTTCTCCTTCAGTTTAGGTAATTTTGCTTATTTTCATATTTTTAATACTTTCATATATAATTTATTACATAATAAAACGAATTTATATTAATAAGATGATATTTTTAGAAAATAAGATAATTCTTTTGTATTAAATTGCTATCTTGAAAATATATTTTCTACTAAAGAAATACAAAATTGAGATATATAAAAATTTATACTATTATTTTTGAAATGATTTTTAACATTCAAACTTTCACGTTAAAAGTTAGAGCAACTAATATCAATATTACTCTCAGTGAATAATTATATACAGTATAATTTATTCTACAATTTAAAACGAATTTTGTATTAATAATATTAGATTTATATGAAATGTTGGATAACTATTATAAAATAACATAATTAAATTATCAACATATATATTCTTTGTAAAAAAGATAATTTCTACATATATGCGGTTCTTATCAGAGAATTATTTTAAATTAATAAAATAAAATTATCAAAACGTGTATATTATTTTTACGTATAATCCTACATATATTTGACTGTTATCTGAAATAAAATTTTTAACATAAAAATAAGAAATAAAAGATGAAACATTATTTAAGTAAAAAAATAAAAAAAATAAAATTTTAATACTATTATTAGTAAAGTAAAATTTTACATTTGAACTCTCATGTTAAAAGTTAGAATGCTTTTATTGGATAATTGAATATGAACTAATATGTAAATTAAATAAAAATATAAACAAATAAAAAACAATTTCCTACATAATGTTATTATCTGAAAAGTATTTTAATTTTGAAAATTTAAAAATAAGAAATAAAAGATATAATAATAATAATTAAATAAGAGATCTAATTTTATAAATTTTAATAATGAGTGTGATTGTAAATATTGTAATATGATTAAGCCCGTATGTGCGGGCAAAACACCTAGTAAGATATGAAAGGAAGAGTTCATAGTACACAACTCAACAGATACAGAACCTACTAATATTAATTAGTCTACTATATTATATATTTTGTCAATAGTTTGGTGAATAAACTCTTTGTTTAGTTTTGCTTCTCTTCTGTCATGTTGCATCAATTATATTTTTGAATTTCTGAACAGTATTTTGGTCTCCGATCCCCCCCATTAAACAATATAACGCTACGAGAAAATATAAATATGAGAAGAAATAAATATACGTACCACGAGATCCACGAATACAACTATACAAGATTCCCCTACCCTTATATTGTAAACGAATAGGTTTCTGAATCTACAATAGCCTAGCTTTTTATTTGACTAGGTCATCTATCTTAGTATAAGTTTCTACAAGCTGTCATGTTTTGTTCTAATACATACTAGATCTTATTATGCCAGCAATGAAGAAGAGACAACAATGGGGACAAATAATCAGGGAGCTAGATGTTGCTGGATTTGTTTCTAAAAATTTGTTAACACATAGCCGTGCCTCAATTTAAAAATTATAAACATTCGTTTAAGGCATCCAATTTTTTGGAAACACACGCACAATGATCTTGCATCATTAGCTTCCAATTTTTTTTTTTTTAGGATGCAATATGAGTGTCGAAGCATCAACGATGAGGTCAATTAGCAAACAGTACTGTCTTTGTTGAGTAGTATTGTAGCTTCTGTGTAACACTAAACCATTGTAGCTTATGTCCTCTAACTATTGTAGATAACACATGAATTTACTTCAATCCAACCTAGCTTCTTATAACTAATTTGACTTATTCGAGACCTAATTTCGTAGGCACAAAAAAACATCAGGGAATGAATGGACAGTACCCGTCCAACATTTTAAACATGTTAAAGCAAAATTTTAATAACATACTTTTATGTTTTTAGTATACAAATTTATAACTAATTTGACTTCACAAATGATTGGTGAAAATACTTTAATGAAATTAATTTTATTGCAATCTTAATTAATGTTATCATAAACATTTGACTATAGTCGATAATGATTTTACTAAATTCATTTATTATTACAACACTTAAATTTAAACTTTTATCTAACAATCAATTATTCAATATCTTTATTAATAAAATTCTATAAAAAAAATAAAAGTTCTTTCAAATATTCTTATTATAAAAAATTACAAAATTTTCTAAAAATATAAATTCTAACAGAAGTAATTTAATAATTCTAACAAAATTAAGTTAAAAAAATACACTTCTTCAAATTATATCTCCTAAAATGATATTTTGAATCGTTTGCCATATGGATGGATGGGCTCTGTGATTGGAACCGTTACGTTAATTAACCATCGTCAACAAAGTCAGGATTAAAGTATCTATCAGTATTTTACTATTTTTTAATGAATTTAACAAAATATAATAAAAATAGTATTTAAATTAATTGGACGGTATCCTTTTCTGTTTGTTTAGCCAATATAATGTTATGTTCGGAAACTCTATATGATCTAGTGAAATATATCTTCATAGTTTTTATTTTTTATTTACAAAAATACAGGAACTAATTTTTTATTTTGCTTAGAAGAGTGAAACTGTTTCAGCTTTAAGAATGTTTGATTAGGAATTTGAGAAAAGTTGAATTAATACAGAATCCAAATAAGTCTGTGATTTAATTAGATTTTTTAAATTTATTAATTTTAAGGGGATTTGATGAAACTTCAGAGTATTTGAAAATGTATTTAACATTTTAAATTATTTAAAATGGCAATTTGTATTCTTAGAACTCTATTTTGATTGTTTGATTTTTATAAAATATATAAGAACTTGAATATGTTTATTTCTAAATAATAATTTTATTATTATTCTTTCAATTTTTTTTAAATGTCTAAGTAAAATAAATGCAAAATAATTCATGAATTTTTTAATATCATAATATAAGGTGGTATATATGTGTATATATATATATATATTGTTTAATTTTGGGATATTCCAGACTATGAAGAGGTCTAAACTAATCCTTAAAAAGATGATATGTTTCACGAATGAACACTCACTCCGGATATTCAAATGAATTCTAAGATAAGTCCATATCCGTGAAATCACAAAATAAAATGTAGTGAAATGCCTTTGAACCTATATTACTTAGTAATCTTAACGTCTACTACCACTAGATCGCTCCCCTTTTTGGTTAGGTGGTATATATATGTTATAAATCCTACCAAATCATATTTGATAAGCATATTGATACAAAATTTTGACGAATTTCTGATATTTTCTTTCCGATGACCTAGTTTCGACGGATGACTTTGTCGGGAATCACATTTTTTTTTTAGTGAAAATTATGCACAAAATGTCGATAAAACAACCATGAGACACAAAGAACAATACTACAAGTCTAACCCATTAATAAGGCGACATTGTTCTCATGCACCGCCAAATTACCACTGACACTTACATATCTGAACCACACGATCTGTGCCGCAACACCTGATCTGAATACACACAAAACTTTGACAGCTACTAAAAATGAGGCATGATTTTGAAAATTAGATTAGTCTGGTCAGTCGAACCGTCCAACCATGACTCGCTGAAGAAATCAAATACATTTCGGTTTAAAACTCAGATTTAAGAAAATTTGGTACAACCAACAATTAACCGGTAAAATTGGTGACCAGATTAACTTTAAACCCGGTTCTAAAAAAATCAACATATAATTAATGTGTTTTTCAATTGTTATTAAAAGATTAATGTTTTAGGTCTCAAGAGATGTAATCATCTAATTTTGGTACATTAAAAGCACCTCTATAGTTGGTCTCTAAAACAGTAATTATCACTATTTTAATGGAAAATAAAATGAAAACTGTTTCTCATTTTAGATAACTCATTAAATACCTAGGTATCGTTTGTGCTTTTTTAACGGTTCAGGTTTTCTTATTTAACTAAATAATTTAATTATGTTATGAGAATATAGTTATATTGTCAAACAATACCCAGAAAAAGAACATTATGTTTTATAAATACTTTTTGTGGTCTGCCATCACTAACGGCCACTCTTCCCACCTACGTATTATTTTAATCATTGTGGAGAAAATGGTAGGAAAAAAAACAAAGATGGAGATTTTTTTTTTTTTTCATTAACGCTAAAACATCTCTATCCTTGATTGGATCACCTAAATGCTAAAAGACACTGATCCATCATATACAACTGTTTATGCCCGCCCATTAAGAAAATAACTGGGTGGTTAAGTAATTCTTGAGTTGTTTAATTTCCATGGCTTATGTAATTTTTGATCCATGTATTTTCAATTTCTAGCAGCATTTCTTAGAACTATTAACTTTATGTAACTTTTGTTGAAATGAACATACTAGTGTAGATATTAAACTATACAAAAATAGTTTTGTAAGCATGTTTTTAGCCCTGTAAGTAACGTATTGAGTTTGCACAAAAAAGTAACACATTGACTATACGCAAATGCACATCATTGATGATATATATACGTATATAAAATATATATAATCGAGTTAAAGAAAAATGAAAGTAAACTTGGTTCTTTCAAAACTATGAATAATAATATTTTACCATAAGACTATGAACAAAAATAAATAAAGCAATAAATAAAACAATTTAGACTACTTCATCTGTTTCAAAATATGTAAGTTTGGTGTTTCTACACATATTCATAAAATATATTAAATTTTGATCATAGATGTACATTTTCTTTGAATATTTATCTCTCAAATTATAAAACAATAAGAATTCAACAAATACAATTTTCAAAGTTTAGAAATTTACTATTATTAATTAATAAAAGATATGTACAAAAAGTATAAATGTTATTTTTTGAAAAAAATATTCAGAATATTTGTTTTTTCAATTGAGGGAGTATTGATTTGTAAATAAACTTCTGTTATATTCACAATTGTTCAGTTGGTTAAAGCAAATTTCGTTTTGGAACCACTTTAGGGAACACACCTGACATGGCGCCACAAGAAACCCTTAGAATTTTGAATTAATATTTTTGGAGATCTATACCTTATACAATGTACGTAACATGATTGAAATTTCATTGGAGCCATGCAGTTTTTTTTGGTTGATGGACGCATGCAATAATTGGTGACTTCATATAAGATGTACAAAAAAGTTAAGAAAATAATAGTGCGGCATTTAAACAACAACACTCAGTTAACGTTCATAAATGATAATGTAAAATTCCTTTAAAAATGATAATGTAAAATCTTATGATCGTTTTAAAACAATGAAGTAATAGATGCCAACCAGATAAACAAAAAGAGTTATGTAAAAAAAATTCTTATTAAGACAACATGAAGAAACTAGGAAAAATTTGAGCATCTGAAACCTCTAAAATAACTAAAAGGAAAATCGTGTCAATTTATGATTATATTGATTATGATCTATGGTTTTTAATTAAAGCAACTTGATGAGAAAAGCATTAATGAGTTTTTATATTTAACGTCACTTGATAAATTATGATTTATAAGTTTTGAGCGGTACTAAGTATATAAACGAAAAAGTCTGGGAACAAAATAATTCAGAATTTTAGGCTTTTGATTAATTCCAAACCAAAGGACTTTAAGAACGAAAAAACAAAGTATAAATGGCAGCATAAATTTACAATATTCATAAATCATTAGTTATTCCCAAAAAAAAAATCATTAGGTGCAAGTGCAGCTCCCCTTCTGTGAACTACACAAATATTAGACAAAGGATAAAACAAATAAAATTTGACATTATTCCAACTAAATTATTATATTTCTTCCCTAATTTTACATTTGAAAATCATTCTGCCTTAGTATTTCATGATACAAAATATTAACTGCTGATAACAATATGAGTTTTGCAGATACTTATATACATTTCTCTAGTTACGAATATCAACAATGATTTTATTAGTTGAGCATGTGCCACATCCATTACATAATAAGGAAAAGAAATCAAATTACTACACGTTGCAGTGTTTTTTTTTCCTTTGGAAAATCACGAAATCAACCAAATGTGGATACAATCAAGTAATTAACAACAAAAAAAATCGTTTCTCTTCCACATGTCATAACATGAGATAAAGAAGCTAATCATACTCAAACTTTATACTATTTTATTTCAGGTTTATATTAAACTATAGAAGAACGTAACAGACAACCTAGGGAGGATGGGACGGGGTATAATATGGTTGAGGAAGATCTGGATTTCTTCACCTACCCAGACAATCTATAGACCGTTGATATTATTTTAATTTCGAAAATCGACTTGAACATTAATTATGTGGCAAAACTGGAAGCACAACAGACGATGAGTCATTAGCTTTGTGGCCAAACTATTACGCACAATTTGACAACCGAATTTATACAAAAAAAACATGACAACTAAGACTCACAAAAGTTAAAATAATAAAAAATCATATTGTTGTTGAGGTTTGTTGGTAGACGTGACATACGTTACAAATCCTTAGGATATAAATAGAGCTCGTTGAATCAAATCAGTATAGAGAAACAAAGCTCAACAACAAGGGAAAAAAAACAAATATGGCAATGAAGATCATCAAAAACCATGTAAGATCGATAAGCTTACCTTCAAGATCTCATCCCAGCACCGCAGCGATCGAGGAATCGCTAGACAAGTATCTTATGATCACTACGAACACGAAGACAGTAACGTCATCTGAATCGGTTAACTCCGGTTTAGTGGGGCTAGAGGATCTTTACGATTGTACGGAGGAGTGTCTAAAGATGGGTTCCACGCGAAATGTGTTGTCATTTAATGCTGAGAGGAAGAAGATGAAGGGAGAGTTTATGGAGGAAATGCTTGATGGGTCGTTGAGGCTAATGGATATATGCAACGCCTCTAGAGATCTCATGGTTGAGACTCATGAGAAAGTTCTTGGTCTTCAAACTTGTGTTAGGAGAAGGAAAGATGTCGATCTCTCGGGCTATGTCGGGTTTAGGAAGAACATGAGGAAAGAAGCGAGGAAGCTTCTTGGATCCTTGAAGAACATTAATATAGGGTTAGTAATGAGAGATAATGATCTTGATCAAGAACGTGATGTTCATTTCTTTGCCGTGAATCACGCTATGAGACGTGTTGTTTCCATGACAGTTTCGGCGTTGAAGTCGTTCTTGGAGTTCTTGTCGGGTCGACAAAACGGAAACGATATAAGGAGCAAGTTGGCTTTGGTCCTAATGAAGAAGAAGTTTCATGATTACGATAAGATAGACAAAAACGAGTTGGAGGATGTAGATTCAGCTATATCCGGAGATTCTTGCTCTCAAGAGGAACTTCATACGAAGCTTGAGGACCTTGAGGTATGGATTGGGAGGTTTGAGAAAAGTATAGAGGGTTTGTTTCGAAGGTTGATTAGAACACGGACCTCGCTTCTCAACATCATTTCTCAATAGATGTATATGCTCGTAATCTATTGTAATCTTTGTGAGCATTTGATTTTAGAGGAATTGCCGGAAGGTTACATACTTTACACATATAAGATTTTGTAAACACTAGTTTAGTTGATAATATTTATAGACATATTCTATCAAATATATAGCAATCTTGGACCACACACTTCTGGTATCACTTGGTGATGATATTACGGAATTGAATCACTGGATGTCACAGTAAATTCTCTAATGAACAAATATATGCCCAAATACTAACTTTTTCCAAAATTTTCAGCCAAGTGATGTTAACCATAAAGAACTGAGGCTCTGGATGAAAAAAAAAACTGAAAAGATGTGTGGATCCAGCGGATTAAATGGATTGAGTGGAACAAGTGTGGATCCAATGGATAATACAACACTGAACGGATACAAGGGTTTAATAGATTTATTCTTGGTTTCACCAACCAATATGATGATGTTGTTTTATATTTGATATCTTTTAAAATAAGAAACAAAATTTTGTTAAGTTATATTATATTTTTAAAATAAAAATAATAATATTTACATAAAGCAAAAAAAAAAATGTAACATTATATTATGTTTTTAAAATAAAAAGAGAAAAATAAAATAAAAAACAGTAATAATTGCAAAAAAAAAACAATTTAAAAAAACTCTTTTAATATATATTCAAAATGGAAACAAAATATTTTTACATTATATTATTTTTAAAAAAATAATAAGATAAAAATAAATAAAAACAGTATAATTGGTTAGTGTTATTTTTTGATTTAATGTTTAAGATTTTTCCAAAGGGCTTATAATTCACCCAAGGGTTTAGGGTTTAGTGTTTTAGTGTTAAAATATTTTTTAAGAATTTTTTTTCCTTTTTTCTAAATATTATTATTTTTTATCTATTTTTTTGTATTTTTATTTTAAAAATAAAATATAACTTAACAAGATTTTATTTTATTTTTCAAAAGATATCAAATATGAAATAACAACATCATATTGGTT
The DNA here is from genome assembly GCA_932364175.1 of Eruca vesicaria subsp. sativa. NCBI lineage: Eukaryota > Viridiplantae > Streptophyta > Magnoliopsida > Brassicales > Brassicaceae > Eruca > Eruca vesicaria. The sequence goes on along the minus strand of CAKOAT010827376.1, from coordinate 379,309 downwards.
AGTGATCCTAAAAGTTCACCCTATGGAGTGACCCTAGGGGGTGAATCCAAGAATAACTCGGTTTAATATATATGTTTGAAAGGTGAAAAAAACTCGTTCAAAATATTATACAAATTCATAATAGTTTATATAATTAAAAATCATTATCTATTTTATGTTACGGATTAAAACTTGTTTAATATATTATACAAATTCATAATAGTTTATATAATTAAAAATCAATATCTATTTCAAGTTACTAATTTATAAATAAATATGAACATAAACAACATATACAAAAGTTGTGATTAAGTAAATTCAAATATAACTTTAAAAAAAGAGTTTCAAAATAACATATTATTTTTTATAATATTTTGGCAGGAGATTCATTTAAAAAAAACTAAATTGTGTCATAAAATTGTTTTAAAAAAGAAAAAATGGTTGCTCAAAGCTTCTTTAGTTATTTCTATTCAGCCTCTTAGACTTTAGATTTTTAGTTGTGGCTTTGAATTTTCTTGCTCTAGATTTTTTTTTTCAAAAATACATAATAAAAACCCTAGAAAAATTAATTTCTAAAGTTATTATATTTCATTTTATAATGTTTTGGCTAAATAAGATTTTAAAAACTAAAACATGATTGTTTTAAGAGAAAGTTGTAAGAATAAAACTGACTGTCACATCTTCTATAGAGCCTTATTCCAATAAATCCCCATGTTCCAAGTTGATCAATAACTACGAAACTCAAAGCATATAATAGATAAAATAAATTAAACAAGAAATAATCTGGACATAAAATAAACAAGTCTAGAAAGAATTCATTTTTAAAAAGTCTAAAAGAACTTACATGTACAAACTTGCGAGCTATTTATAGTCTCTCAAATCTCAACTTTTCTGATCATAAAAACGAAATCTTAGTTATCGCAGCAGCAGCTCCTGCAGCAGCTAGAAGCACAGCAGTGATGGCTGTACCTATGAGGCAGCCACTTCGACGAGAGAGTCTCCCCGAGATCACTTTGCATGACTTGTCAGCTTCTATGTAAAGAGAAGCATTGGCTCTTCCTTCAGTGATGGCTTTTTCATTCTTTACCCTCAAGCTCTTGATAGTTCGTGTGAGAGTGATGATATCACTCGGCGATGATGATAGTTTAAGGGAACACTCCTTCCATTCATCTACAAGCTTCTTAAGAAGAGCAACACTAGCTTCTATATTTTCCTCATAGATACTGTCCCATAGGTTGAAGCAATCAGCATCTTCAGCCACCAACCAGATAGCGATTGATGTAGCTTCCTTAGCTAAAATAGGGTTTCCTTCTCCAGCTAACTTTAGAGTACAAGTGAATATCTGTTGAGTGACTTGTTGCATTGGTGCACCAGCAAGAGCCACTTCTTTCAAAAAGGGATAGATTGCCTCAAACCTCTCTGTATCCTTTACTCTTGCGGATGAAGCAGGGAATGTAAGCCGCAGCAAGCCCTCAAATGCATGAGGTGGAATCAGTCTCTTTCCCTCACTAAGAGTCCCATTCACGAGCACGGTACGAGCCTCTGGATTCGACAAAATGCTGATAAGAAAAGTGCATAAACTTATTCAGATGAATGTCATATAATAAATAAATAGCATAGGAGATAACAAGATAACATCTAAACTCACTTCTCAACCAGTTGCAGAATGTAATCTCTGGACTGAACGTTGCACTTCTTGTCAGCCACTAGTGGTAACAATGTATGCGCCCATGCATGCAAACCTACAGATAAATCACCTTGGGAGGCCTGTCCACGTTTTAGAGTTAAATAACTTTCAAGAAAGCAGAACACACACAAATTTCGAACACTCTCTGTCTTGGGGGCGATTGGCAGTTTAATAAAGATTTCATTAAATAGTTTTAAAAAAAAAACGGAAACTTATGTTTGTGTAAATGATTTCTTAAATTGTTGGGATCATAGACCAGTGTTTCTTTCATTTGCATATGCACAAGACCGGCCCTATTCTAAGTCCACATAAGAGAATATGAAAGAAGTGTATGACACGAACCTGAGCCATCATCCAAACTGTAAATGGAACCTCGTCCAGTTTTCGATACTTAGACGAAATATCCGTCCACATAGCCGGCAATAAGAAAATCAAAGAGTGGGGTCTCCTACGTAACACCATTGCTAATGCAACATGTAACGCCACCTGATCATAGAAAACAAAACATAACTGAAGCAATCACAGAAACATAGGGGAGACTTTCAGTTCAAGAAAGGATTACCTTTTCAAGGAACTCATCCTTGTCACAGTCTATGATGACTTCTTGTTCTTCTGCCAAATCAGTGCGAATATTCTTATAGGCCCACTTTACAAAGGTAGAGACTGTTTTGTCTGGAAACTGGTCTATCCAATCAGCTGATGCTTTGTAGACAGGTTCAGGAATATGTGATAATGGAACCTGTTTGTTTATTTAATACATAAGAACCAAGGGTTGTTAGCTCAAGTGGAAAAACACCATAGACAAAACCTAGATGTCACATGATAGCTTACATGGATCATCTTGGACAAAGGGCAATTGTTATTGAACATCTCCAGCCATGGTAACTGCACAGATGATACTTGGGAAAGTGCTGTCTCAAAGTAGTCGAGAAATTCCACTATCTGACTCCAATTAGGTTCCTAATTACAGATAGAAACAAAAAAACAAAAGGTCGATTTCTGATTTGTGCGTTGAGGACAGGATCTGAGAGTTTGAACATTTCTTAAGAATTTTTTTTTATATTCTAGGGACCTATGTCTACATAAAAAAAACTTCAAAAATTTAGGGGTCAAGCCAATGTTTCAAAAATTAATCAACTCTATTTTGAACGCATGCACTTACCAATGCTTGTTTCACAAGGAACTCTGCAAGATGTGAAGGATCGATCTTCGCCAAAGCTTCGGACAAAGACACTGCTGTGTTCTTTTTCTTGTTCTTCTTCTTCTTCCTACTAGGTTTCGGCTTTTTAGTTTCCTCAGTCTTCACGTTCTCACCCCTCGCGGCACCTGAACCATTCGGCTCTTCATGATCCACATCTGCAGCAACCATCTTGGCCGCTTGCTTGTTTCCATCAGGACCAATCTTGTCGGAAACAACTTCGCCGTTTGCCGCCTGATCTACCGGTTTTTGCTTCGGGTTCCGCTTACGGTACACGACGTCCTTCCATTCATTGTACTCGTGGTAGTTAGCGTCAGAGGTCTCAAAGCCATTGTACTCCATGACTTCCTTCCATCCATGGTCGTCGTCAGAGTTATCTTCAGAGGTCTCAAAGCCATTGTACTGCACAGACTCCATCGGGTCCATTAGCTTTTCTCAAGTTTCTCTCGCTTTTGATGAAGGCGAAGGAGATTACTTGAAATCCAAGACTCAGCTTGATTTTATTATTGATATATACTAAAGTCGTAGGATATCTGCTCTTATCCCTTACTGATAAGTACAAATTTAGTTTCATTTTCTTCTTATTAACTATTAATATTCTTTCTAGTTATAAAGATAATGGTGAAGATATTATTAAGATATATATCCCAACTAAAATAAATTATGGGCAAATCTTCCAAAAGATTGTAGAATGAGGTCTTTTACCAAAAAAAAAACACATAAGAAAGAAAATGATTAAAAGAGTTTTTACTAAAGAGATACAAAATTCTTTTACCATTATTTTCTTTCCGAGAGATATCAATTCGACCCTTTTCGATTTCTATTTCCAAGTTTTATTTTGAAATCCGAAAACTGTTTTGAAACTATCTTAAAAATTATTATTTTAAATATTAATATATTTATTTTTTAGTCTTAAACCTAAGGCAAAACCCCACCCACAAATTTAAGGGTCTGACTGGTTACAACGCAGCGATTGCGGTTGCGGGCGTTTGTGAATGCGAGAGATTTCGGTTTTAAGCGTTAGTAAGAGATTTATGACTGGTTCAACGGTTAAAAATTGGTGCGTTTGCAGGATACTTATGATTGGTTTATCATCAAATACAATGGCGGTTAAGTAATAAATTAATAATATTTATATTTTATATAATAATAAAAATATTAAAATCATATTTTCATGATAAATATAAAATTTTATTGAGAAAACTGCACTAATAAATTTTTTTAAAAATTAAAGAAAATCTATTTTTGGAAATTTTAAAATATAAATATTTCAATTATTTTAATTTAAAATTTTAATTGATTATTTTATTTTTATATTTATATAGTTTTTTGGAAAAAAAAATATTTTTTATCTTCCTGCAATTGTCCGCAACCGCAAATGCTAGTTGGAACCAACTTTTGAATTTTAGAGATTCAGAGCGATTTGAAGCGGTTTATAGCGTTTTCTGTGATTGTTGCAAAACGCCAATAACCGCTACCAACCGCAAAGTCTGGATTTGCGGGTGATGGCGGGAAAAACAGTCAGGCCCTAAATCATAAATTTAAATCTAGGATTAGTTAAGTATATGTCTTTTTATATTTTAAAGAAATATTTTGGTCATTTTGACCTTTATGTGCAATATTTGATTACTTAAAAAAAATAGTGTTATCCTAGACAATTTATCAATAAAAAGAGATAGTTTGAGTAACAATATAAAATTAATCAAATAAAAAACGAAAAGATAATCTGACTGATATCCAAATAATTCTGAAATTTTCTAGTAAATTTCACCAGATAGATGTACAAAATACGTATTTTTATAGCAACACTGATAAAGCTATCTACATGAAACTGCCAATAGTACTCGAAACAAAGGGTCTAATCTTGTTAGCAAGCTTTAAGAAATCTATTTATGTTGAAACAAGAGTCTTGAATCCCTTGATGTTGCTTTGCAGAACTATCTACTTAATTCCTCAAAATACAAGTTGGTTGAGTCTTAGTGATTTTAGCCAATAGAATCGATTTTAGCACTGTATGAGAAGAATGATAACCAAAGTGCTTCTGGCTTAGCTTCACATACGAATATCCGAGGAACAAAGACAAGGAATGAAGCTGGCTTTGAGAAGGACGCTTTATCTCTTGCCATACTTTACCAATTCCATCAACCTCTGTTCTTCTCGAGCTAGTAGATGTCTCATGTCTCTGAAGAGTACCCCACCGGCTAGCTAAATGTGCAGGGCGTTTTCTAGGGGAAGCATCACCCATGGCCCGAAATTTTTGGAATAGAGCAAAACCGATTCGTTCATGGTGTTTCTATCCTCATCATGAACGAGCTTGGTATTGGTCAAGATTAAGTAGGATGTGCAAGTGAAAATATGTACCATCCAAAACAATGGTCTGCTCATAAAAAATATTTTTAAGAGAAATGTTGTCAGTTGAATATGCAAACTTTCTTTTTTCATAAAAGTAAAAGAGCGTGGGGAAGGTTCTACGTAGAAAAGAAGCATCAAAGAGCAATAAAAGGAGAAAACGCTCAACGGTCAAAACAAGGTCCCCCCCCATTAGCCACACCGACCAACTAAAAGAAAAAACTGTACAAATCAAAATGTAAGAGAGTGAATTGAGTGAGTTATCACTGATCAGAACTAGTAACGGGGATCTTTGAGGGCTTGTAAGAAACCAAGACACTGCTTGTGCTTGTCCTTCTAAGGAGCGGTGGTTTTTTACTCCGACCATCATGGTACGACGTTTACCTCGATCATTATCTGTTGAAGCATTTCTATGATTTCCTCAAAGTCTGGCCTTTCCTTCGGCTCTTGCTGCCAGCATCTCTCCAGAAGTCCCTTCACTTTTGGGTGTGTCTTCTTTGGAATTTTCGGTCTAAGCCCCTGATAACCAGAAAAAAAAAGGGTTTCAGTTCAGACTCTTGAGGAAGAGAAAAATAAAGCTCGTACGCAACGTTACAGTACCTTCTGAACAACGCCAACCGCGGCTTGTAGTGGAGTCAAGAAGGCATATGGAATCTGTTTTCATATAAAAAATATATATATACATGATACACATCAGTATCTTTGACTAGCATGAAAGCAAGATTCAGAGAAAGAACTGTAAGCAGATTCTTACATCACCAGTCAAAAGTTCCCATAGCACTATCGCATAACTGAACACGTCCGCTTTGTGACTGTAAGGTTTGTGTTCAATGACCTGGGTTTCAGGAGTATATTGTCAAAGCAAGTGAGAGATTAAACAGAAGAGAGATCCATAGATTAAGACAGATCAATGTATTTGAGGAATTGAATTCATACCTCTGGAGCCATCCATCGATAAGTCCCTGTTTCAGCTGTCATGACCCCTGATTCAATCTGCACTCTGGCAACTCCAAAATCAGCGACCTTGACGAGCTGCTCAATATTATCAAAAGTTTAGAACCCAAGAGGCTGTCGCTTCTTGTTGAAACAAAACAAGTTCGCAGAGATAAAATGAAAAGACACATGGCTGACTACACTAAAGAGCAGAAAATCTTACTCCATGTTCATCCATAAGAAGATTTGCAGTCTTAAGGTCCCTGTGAATGATATTGTTTTGATGCAGATAGCACATCCCTTTTGCAACATCAAGTGCAACTTTAAGCAAAGTTTGAAGTTTGAAAGCACATTTTTGTTTGTGAAGAAAATCATAAATGCTTCCCCGAGCCATAAACTCTGTCACAAAGATGAAACCCGTCAACTCAATGACATGTCTATGTGAATTACAACTCAAATCTACTATTATCTTACCAGTTACAATACAGAGGGTCGGAGATCGTGTGCATGCACCCAAAAACTGGACAACGTTTTTATGACGGACTTTCCTAGAGACAGTAAATATATGGGTCACAAATTAACACTGAGAACACTGAATCATGCATGTTGGTTACTTTATACAGCCTAAATTTTTAAAAATCACTAAAACTTGCAAAACATAAGACAAAGACTGTCAAAATTCAAGTCAGCTCCTGAGTATAAACGTAACAAAAAGGAGTCACTAACTCATGTTTCTCCACATAAACTACGAATTGGATTCTGTTGTAGAAGTATCAGCTCAAACTACTATGCAGGCCACAGTATGATTAAAATTAACTTAACGGACCTCATAATGTAAACTTCTTGAGAAAATTCTCTAAGCATCTCCGTGTTAACACGCTCAGGCTTGAGGAATTTGATAGCCACTTCCTGACTGCAATAAGTTCCTTTATGCCTGCATAGTCATCGAAAAACATATTACTGTAACTTCTAAACAAAAACTTACAGCTTTGTAAAACCAGCTTACAGAACAACAAACTCACAGATCCCCATATGAACCAGATGCCACTTTCTTTTCAATTTTGAGCTGTTTCACGTCAATCTCCCACTCGTCAGTTCCATCCGTGGGTATTTCAATGCAGGCGGGTATCAGCTCGTTGCTAGATTTGTCATGCTCAAAGAAAGCAATAGATTTCTGTTTAGAACCAGGTTGATCCTGTTAACCAGCAAAGAGCAATTCTCAAACGTTTGAAGCAAAACATATTGGTACAGCGTCATAGTAAGGTACGCCATCTTCTAAAGATGCATAGGCGTTACATCGTTTATCTCATAAACAGAAGAAAATGTCACAAAAATTAGGGTATGGAAAATACCTTAAGCTTCAGTATCTCCTTGCTTAATGCATCTTTTAAACCATCTGTTTCCTATAGTTCCAAAGTTTCTCAAGTCTATCAAACAGTTTAGTCATAACAAAGACATAATAGTTATAAATAATTAAGATCTCTCTCAAGGCATTCACTACGTAACAAGTAGCATTTCAAAGCTAAAATCATACCTCCTGAGACCAACCATCGACAACAAAGACATCCAAAGAAAAACCATCCACAGTGGAGAAAGCATGAGCTTCTTGAATATTCAATCCAAGCTCACCAAGCAGGGAAGTAAGCTGAAACAGAAAATGACTCAAATTGTCAAAAGAATGGAAGAAGTAACCATCCTTTACATAACAGTCTGTACTGAAGCATCAAAATTGTGGCAAAGTTTATGAGCTTAAGCAACAAGATATTACTGATGTTAAACGAAGCACCACCAACCTGACTAAGGAGTTTGGGCTTGTCGATGGTCGAAAAGGTGATCTCATGCATTGGTCTGCATAATAGGTAATAAAATAAGTTAGGAATGAGTACACAAACATAATGAACAACACACGTTTCAGAGGAAACAAAAAAATTAACAAAAAAACGCACCGAGTAGCCAGAGTTGCATTAACAGCACTATCAACATCTTCAACAATTTTATTTCCAAGAGTAATAGCCTCAAAATTTGGAGAAGAGCCAAAAGTTGGAGGTGCAAGAACCCTTCAAACAACAAGAAAGTATACTGTTAGAAAAAAAAAAGAAAATAGGAAGCTGAAATGGATCTGAGTTCGTTAAAAAATCCAAACCCTTGGCCGCTAGTGTGGCTAGAGCTTTGAGCATCTTCCTCCAACGCAGGGTCAGACTCAACAGAGTTTCTAGGAGCAACCTGCAACCAAAGAAATCCAGAGAAACCAATAAACACACAACAAAAAAAAATCTTCCAAAGCTTTTCATTATCAGAGTGAACTCAATTTTAATTACTTGCACACTATGAACATCAAACACAGGCCTCGTTGCAGGATCTTCCGCTAGCTTCAGTAATCTCTGATGCGTGAGAACATCTTCTGCTCTCTCAACTTTAACATCGAGAGCATATCTGCAAACAATGACACGTATCCAAATCAAGATTTTGTCGAATGAACATATACAAAACCCTAGAACGAAAAAACTGAAATCAAAACACAAAACAGAAAAGGGAAAACGCTACCGTTTAATCATATAATCCAATTAGAGATAAACAAAACCCTAAATGAAACAGTTGAATCAAGATTACCGAGCAGGGAGACGATTGAAATGTTGCCAAAGCTGATCCTCGAAATCGGGGAGAGTTGCTTCCTCGTAGTTAGATTCCTGGAGCCGCTGTAAGATTTCGCCGTAGACGTCGAGTTTCATCCGGTAGTGTCTAGGGTTTTCCTGCGACGGCGAAGCCACGACGGCTCTGCTGCCGCAACTCTCCGACTCATCTGTGTTCGTCATGGTTTTACAAAGATCGGGGAAAAATGAATAATCGATAGCTGCGAAGAGTGAATAAATACAATCTTCAGAGATTCTTATGTGAACGCCGAAACAGAGAGAGAGAGAGAAGAGAGATGTTTTACGGTGTGTTGTTTGTAGAGGATAGCCACGTCATTAAGTGGGGACCACGTATTTGTGTGGGTTCACAAGACGCCCACTTAAGTGGATTGGATACTGGATAGTGGTTGCTCTTTTATTTTTTCTTTTATAGGCAACCAACGTATAATAAATTTTGAGATGATGTAATTAGTCGAAAACTACAATTTGATATCGGTAGCTTTATGATTTTTATAACTCAAGTGACCTGTTTTCTATTCAGAAATAGAAGGCAAAGTCACAATTGAGTATCTATATTTGTAAGAGATAGAAGAAGAGAAAAATATTTGTCATTATCACTTTAATGATTTTCTTAAACAAGTAGTTGGAATTAAATAAATCTTCTTCTTCTTGCTATTTATATTTACGGTTCAATGTGTCTAACATGTATTCACAGTATAGTCACCCCAACTAGTTAGAGCTCTAAAATTTAACTAGCCATTTGAAAAGTTGTATAAGTCAATTTATTACTGACCTTTATAAACTAATTGGGTAGGCTAGCTGTGCTCGATTACAAGAGTTGAGTATGTAAGCCAAAAAACGTTGAATATATTATTATTCAACACAATCTTTTTCATTATGATGGCGCACTTTTTGGAGTAATGTTTTTGTTTATGACTATACTTTTCATTCTATTTTTTTAGTAAACTATGCAGTTGGTTGAAGATGCTCTTAAACTGATGTTCTGTGTATAATAAAATAAATCTTAAAGTTATTTGTGAAGTTTATGGCTGGGAAAAATATGAATCCAAAAAAACTAAACTGAATTCAATTAAAAAGTAACATTGAATCCGAACCGAAATTAGTTAAATATTTGAATGGATTCAAATTTTTGATATCTAAAGAATCGAAAGCAAACCCGATCCAAATCAAAATATTTCAGATATCCGAATATATCTGAAACAGATTTATATATTTGAATATATTAGACATTTTAGATTTAATATAACAAAATATCCAAAATGATAAGATATTATGATGATAATTCTTAATTGTAATGGGCAATGAATGCATGTAGACATCAAGCGTAATGAAACCATATATGAGCAAACCATAGATGATGTTGAACTACTTGATAAACTTGAGAAAGGTATATTTTTTCAACTTATGCTCTATTCATTAACATTCACATTTTTATATTGGTCATTTTACTAAGTTCGTTTGCTTTTTTTTGCTTGAGTTTGAGGATCAAACTTTGACGATATTATAAAGTTTGAAAAAGTTGGTTTTCATTTTATTGAATAATTTTGCTTTTTGTTTAGTTTTGATTTGGATTATGGTGATTTTTGTTTGGTTTTCATTTCAATAGTGGTGATCTTTGTTTAGTTTCAGTTTTAGTGAAGTTGTAATGTTTTGCTTTTATGTTTGTATCTAATTTATGAGTTTGAAAGTCTGCTGTTGTGTCTGATACTTATAAACAGAATTGCTTAGCGTATAATATTTTGGTTAGCCATCTTTTAATTAATGTACATACATAGGCTGAGTACATTTGAATATACTAGCTGCATAATCCCCGCGCAAGCGCGGAGCCGGAATCATTGTGTTTACGTGTATTTTTTTCGATTGTTGGTTTAGTGGATTCTTCTAATGACACCAAATAATAATGAAATGGAAAGAATGTAGTAAGAGTGTAAAGTGAAAATATTGTATTAAATTTTGAGATGATGTAATTAGTCGAAAACTACAATATAGTTTTTAGTGTGTAAAAGTAGGTGTTTTTTTTTGCTGTAAATAGTTTTTATATCGTAGGTAAAAACTTGATATAATTCTATATTTATAGTATTTATATTTGTATTAAACGATTTATCAATTTGAAAATAACCTTAATTAAGTTAATATTCGTTGTTTAAGTTTCATTATATAGGTTTTATATATGATTTTTTGTAAGTTTGAGTTTTGTTCATAAATGATGTGGCATTTTTATCTACGGCGTCATCGACTGTGGGAATCCATTTGCCGGAGTCTCGAATCAGGGGTGAGGAATGTTTTCAATGAAATTATAATAGTTATTAAAATGTATGAGAAATTACATATTCATTTAATAAATAACGAAAAATAATGAAATTTTGTCGTTTTTTTTTTATCTCACATACAAATTTTTTGAAAATATATATTAGGAAATATGTGCAATGATTTAACTTTTTGAGCTCGTAAGCTATATTATTCAAGCCTTATTAAGTCATCCACGTACGCAGCCGCGTGGGATTAACTTTTTTTCCTCTGTTCGTTTTTAGATCCATTTTTTAATATTTTTGGGTTGAGCTATATTACAGGATAGTTTTAAGGCTCTTTAAGCCATCCGCGTGGGACTTGTTTTTTTTTTTTGGATCCAATTATAACTATTTTGGGTTTGAACTTGTTAAGATTTAGGGTTTATCCAACTATTTTGATTTTATATTTGTATTAAAAGATTTATCAATTTGAAAATAACCTTAATTAAGTTAATATTCGTTGTTTAAGTTTCATTATATAGGTTTTATATATGATTTTTTGTAAGTTTGAGTTTTGTTCATAAATGATGTGGCATTTTTATCTACGGCTTCATCGATTGTGGGAATCCATTCGCCGGAGTCCAGAATCGATAGTGAGGAATGTTTTCAATGAAATTATAGTATTATTAAAATGTAAGAGAAATTACATATTCATATAATAAATAACGAAAAATAATTAAATTTTCTTGTTTTATTTTATTTTATCTCACATACAATTTTTTGAAAATATATATTAGGAAATATGTGCAATGATTTAACTTTTTGAGCTCTTAAGCTATATTATTCAAGCCTTATTAAGTCATCCACGTAGGTAGTCGCGTGGGACTCACTTTTTTTTTTTGGTATGTTCGTTTTTTTAATCCAATTTTTAATATTTTTGGGTCGAGCTATATTATAGGATAGTTTTAAGGCTCTTTAAACAATCTGCGTAGGCAACCGCGTGAGACTTGCTTTTTTTTGTTTTTTTATTGTTTGTTTTTGGATCCAATTTTAATTATTTTGGGTTTGAACTTGTTAAGATTTAGGGTTTATCCAACAATTGTGATTTTTAAAACAATAAGCCCAAAAAACATAAAAATCAACCCGTAGGATAATAACCAAAATAAAATAAATCAAAATACATGATAGCTACGTGGTTTGAACCCACAACCTTGCATATTTAATTAGGCACCTTATACCACTTGGCTAAAGTGTATTTCAATTTCCTCAATCATCTTATCAAGACTATGGATTTTAAAAAAATACTTATGGGACCCACAAAACTGCTGACGTGGCGCATTGTGGAGCCTAGAAAGTCTACTATTATAATATAAATGATTTAACTTTTTGAACTCTTAAGCTATATTATTCAAGTCTTATTAAGTCATCCATGTAGGTAGCCGCGTGGGACTCACTTTTTTTTTTTTGGTATGTTCGTTTTTTAATCCATTTTTTGATATTTTTGAGTCGAGCTATATTATAGGATAGTTTTAAGGCTCTTTAAACAATCTGCGTAGGCAACCGCGTGAGACTTGCTTTTTTTGTTTTTTTATTGTTTGTTTTTGGATCCAATTTTAATTATTTTGGGTTTGAACTTGTTAAGATTTAGGGTTTATCCAATAATTGTGATTTTTAAAACAATAAGCCCAAAAAACATAAAAACCAACCCGTATGATAATAACCAAAATAAAAAAAAATCAAAATACATGATAACTACATGGTTTGAACCCACAACCTTGCATATTTAATTAGACATCTTATACCACTTGGCTAAAGTGTATTTCAATGTCCTTAATCATCTTATCAAGACTATGGGTTTTTAAAAAATACTTATGGGACCCACAAAACTGTTGACATGGCGCATTGTGTAGCCTAGAAAGTCTACTATTATAATATAGATTAGTAAGTATTTATTAATGTCTAATCAAGTACAAATTAATATTTTAGAATCGAAATCCCAAATAAAATCTGAAATTTGAAATTATATCGGATTCAATCAGTTTTTAATATGGTAACAAATTCAAACCGAACCCGACTAAACTCAAATCGAGATCGACTTGAAGTTTTAAAATATTTAAATAATGTTGATTTTTGTAAATTTGAAAATTTAAAATCCTATTAAACTTGAGTCGAAATTTGATTTGGGTCCCGAATACTTAGATCTAGTAAAGTTAATAGAATTGTTTATCTCAAAGAAAAGAAAAAGCTAAAAGTGGGATCATAAATTATCGTACAATAGTTGAAGTCTGCCAGACTAATAATTGCAGAAAATTAATATCCGAGGAAATATCCACAAGAATATGCTGACGTTAAAATATACAAATGGGATACATGTACAAACAAATGCACGTGTGTGCGCGTATATTCAAATATTTAAAGTTTATTCTTAATAATATGATTAAGTCCATTACTCAATATTTCAATACTATGAAAATCCCCTATATATTAATTGAGAAACATTTGAAAAATTGTAACCTCAATTTTGTAATAATTAAAAAAGAGCTCATATTTACGTGTCACTCAATTAGGTAGTCAATTACATTTAATTGAAAAATAAGTAGGTCCACATTCGATTTTTATATGTCGCTAGATATATTTGTTGGTCAAACTATATGATATGATATTTGTGATAGAAGCATTTATGATGGTCCTGATAGCTATAATTACTATTTATTTTATTTCCTTAAATAAAAGCTACGGATTTATCATAAATGACAAATATATATATATGACAATTAATTTTTCTAATAATAAATATTTGATAACAATTTGTATCTCCTCCATCATTTTTCTTTAATTTTATATTATTAAAATAAATCAAACAACCAAATTAGCTATAAAACTAAACTTTAGATTTTTTTTCGTATATGTTATATTTTGACATTTAAAAAACCAAGAATAAATGACTAAAACTATTAAAATTATTATCTTAAAAATAATGATCAATAATTTAACATTTTTATTATAAAAAGATACACATGATTTTAAAACCATATGAGTAATAAGTATCATTCAATAATATATATATATATATAGATTAAACTATATACCATATAAGATTACATACTTATTTTAATTTCAAAAATTTCAATGAATTTTCAAGAACATTTATAAATTATAAACGTATTAAATTTTTCACATTGAAAATTTTTGTTATCAATGATTTAAATATATTAGTTCTTTTTTTAATTTTCTATTTTTTAAAGATATTAACACAATCGATAATATGGTTATTTTTGGTATATACCATACAAACCGAATGTATGTGATTTTATAAAAACCGTAAGATTTGGATATGGTTTGATTTATAATCGCTTAAACTGAAACATGTAAATATGTATATCTATTTGTTACATGAGTTGAACTATAATTATGATTTTTAAATCACTTGAATCACTTGAAATATAATTAACTAACAATTTGATGCAACTGAGGCTTCTTATTTTCTTCGTCTTTTTTTATTTATTTTATTTTTATTTTTTTAATAAAAACTAAATTGAAGTAAAAATTATAAATTTGATGGACAAAAATTAGTTGAAATTATTTACAATTTTTTTAAATCTTTAAACAAATAGAGTTGTGTTCAATCGAAAACATATTAATTTGATGAACACTAAATATTGAAGAATATAAAAACTTTTCTTTCATGCTTCTGTTTTGTTTTTATTTTTATTTTCAAAATTTAGAGATTTGATATTAATTCTAGATTTGATCATTTTATTAGATCATAGAAGCCTTTTTTTTGTTTTTTATTCTTTTAGTTAAATATATAATATTTTTTTAGTAAATGATTTTTTGACAATTTTATAGATTTTTTAAAGTTTTTATAGAATTTTTTAAAATTTTATTTTTCTTTATTTTCATTTTTTGAAATTTTATAGATTTTTTAAAGTTTTTATAGAATTTTTTTTATATTGAATTAGTACCAAATATAAGTAAATATGTTAATAGACACATTGAAAGAAAAATAAAATTTTATAAGTTCCCGTCTGATTTTTTAAAGAAAAATAGATTTTTATTTTAATTTTAATTTCAAAATTAATTTTATAAAAAAATTCTTTATTTTTCATTTTTTGAAATTTTAAAGATTTTTTAAAAGTTTTTATAGAATTTTTTTATATTCAATCCGTACTAAATATAAGTAAATGTGTTAGTAGATACACTGAATGTGCCACTAGCCCAGTGGTAAACTACTTTGCCCTTTCATTTTCCTGTTAAATTTGCTGACGGCGTGCCAAATTGGCAAGTCAACGAAAACATTGTTAATTAATTCTAAAGTCAATGAAAAGTTTATGTTTTTTTTGGTCAGCCCAAAAATTCAGGTTTCTTTTGGCAATTCGTGCAAAGTTGGTGTTTTTTTTTGCCGAATTCTCAAAAATTATACTACAACAGTAATAACAATATTGATACTCTAATCTCCCATTTTTTAAGATATTAATTTCCATATATGAATCGAATTTACGAGAGCAATGCTGTTATGGATCGCTGGAGTGTTCATGTTCAGTTCAATATGCAGGTTGTGGTCTTGAGACTATCATGAGACTGATTAATTATGAAGTGAGAGTCCTCAATGTTGTAAAAAACAGGACGCTGTCAACATTCAAGACTCTTGGTTATGAAGATCAGATTTAATCAGTTCTCATTGTACAAGCTTGTAAATACTTCTTGACATGCATCCACTGAAAAATAACAAGCTGTTTGAATATATATATATATATATATATATATATATATATATATATATATATATATATATATATATATATATATATATATATATATGTGTGCTACGAGCTGTTCGGTTAGAAATGTGTCTACACCTCTTCACAAGTGTGAGAGAGTGCTCAAAAATGGTTCTATCAGTTTCTGGGAATGGTGCTGCTGAGACAAATGTAATCATTGTTGTTCTGAGTAGAAGATACCATTTCAGGAGCAGATGAAGAAGCCAACAGGTTCAAGCACAATCAGTGGCAGGCAAACATAGTGGACTAGATAGTACAAGTCTACACCAAACACTTGTGACAAGATCTTTGACAAAGACTATAATAGAGGCAGGAGCATTATGGACATATCAAGCAAGGATCTGATCAGAAAGGCTCATCTTGAGATCCAAAAGATGTGCTTGATGCTGTAGCTTCTTGATGTGACTTAAACTGGAGTTGAGTTTGAGATGAAGGGTTCTAAGACATGATTATATGATTATTAAAGTCCTTAGAGTGTTACGGACGATAGAGCCATGTCGATAAGGGTCTCCAAAGTTGCAGCAAGTTAGTGGAACTGTGTTGATTTCTGTTATGCACCAAAATGGAAGATACTTGTAAGAAACGACAGAAAAGTTGGTACGAGCTTTTGAAGCTGCAATTTTCGTTAACTTGATTGAAGTCTCGAGATGTAGAAAGGATGAAAAAGAGAGAGTAAAATGTCTTTGGAAAGTTATGCAATGATGATATATCTGAAAAAATGCCATGATTACACGTACAGATGGAAGAAGAAATCTTTATGGATACATTTGTAAGATGCAAATTATCATTAGAACAAGATTGATTCTTACTTGTGAAAGATATGGTTCTAGTATTTGTCTTGCGGCAGTGAAGATCAGTTTGACGCATTAAGTCTCGAACTACAAAACACTAAAACATTAGACTCACTGCTGCTAGAGATCACAAGAGGCAAAACATGTTTCATCAATTACTTTTAAACTCTCTTTCACAATTAAAGTCACAAGCCTTGAAGTTACTTTTGATTGAATTAAAGCAAGTTTTGACCAATAAAGTCACAACTCACAAGCCTAGGCCACACACACCATGTGTTCTTGATCGTATCCGTAGATTTGGTCGTAATACGGAGAACGTCAACTATTGGCTGCTAGAGGAGAAAACAAGTTAAATCATTGTTGAAGTACGACGACATAAAACGTGTGTGACTAAGTTATGTCAAACTCCAATTGCTCAAGAGTCCCAATAATAAAAATTAAATTAATTTATCAAAACTAAATATATGATA
The DNA here is from genome assembly GCA_932364175.1 of Eruca vesicaria subsp. sativa. Taxonomy (NCBI): domain Eukaryota; kingdom Viridiplantae; phylum Streptophyta; class Magnoliopsida; order Brassicales; family Brassicaceae; genus Eruca; species Eruca vesicaria. The sequence goes on along the minus strand of CAKOAT010827376.1, from coordinate 362,242 downwards.
GTAACATGGTTATTTTGAAAGGGTCTTTGGTATTTGTATTCTCATCAGATAAGCAGTGTACAATTTATTTGTAATTCGGAGTTAGAAAGGGCACCAACGCCTGTATCTTCTTTCGTGCACACACGTACAACATGACACGTAAAAACCATTCTTATCATGAACTTGTCTACTACGTTTTTTATTCGCCTTCCTTAGCCATTGACTATTTAAGTAACTGTGATGTATGTATGGGACCATACAGGTCCTGATGCCTTTTGGATTAGATAAAGTAGTAAAAATCTATTACGAAGAAAATATCTTCGGACCTATACTTCTGGAACCATACAGGTCCAAGTGTCTTTTGGATTAGATTTTTTTTTGGTCGATGAAATAGATGATGGCTGTTTTCTATCAGCCAATGAACTTTACTTCAAACTATATAGTAATACTTTTGCTATATATGACAGCATATATATGTTTAACATACTAGTATTAGTCATAAGTTTTGAATATAATTTTATTATCATTAATGAAATTATATTCTATGACGAATAGTAAAATGCCAACAACCATTTTATTTAAGACAAAAACTTTGTTGACTAGAGTTCCACGTTTTTTTTTTCTTATTAATTGAATCTGGACACAGATCTCACAAATTCGCAACCACCACTAATTTTGTAAGTATAAGTAATTCCTTTTTATATGATGAAATTTTGGAGAATAATTGGTAATCTTCATACAAATTCACCAGATTTAGTACAGTTTTTAAAAGATTAATACAGCTTTTTAAGAACAACAAGTTGTTTTTACCAGATTTACTTAAACTTTTGTTCCTTTTTAACAGCAGAAAAAAACTTATAAAAACTAAAGGAGTCATGCTTGTTGAAATGATATCTAAACAATATCGTGGTAGTTAAATAGGTATATCTAATAAGTAATTAGATTGGATATTTATCTCAACTAGTTGATCGAAACCAGTGAGCTCAACCAAAGTTTCAATATCTTCTTTTTCTCTGAATTTATTAATTTTAAAAGAAAAACTTAGGATGTTTGAACATCTTCAGTAGCATATATTTAGATTCCACCATAAAAAAGTATATATATATATATATATGTGTGTGTGTGGCATAACATGAGTCTTTTTGTGAATCCAACCATCTTTTTATGAATCCAAACAAATATTTACATTTAATTGTAGGTATTGTAAAATTCTGAGAACTTATATTAAATTTTGTTATTTAAAATATATTAGTGTGAGTTTTTATAATATTAATAACTAAATAATTTATTTATTTAATAATTTTCAAAGAACTTGGTTAAATATCTATACTATTATTTAAGAAGTAAATTTGCTTATTTGCTTAGTTGTCATGTTCTCCATAAATTTAGGTACTTTTGTTTATTTATCATATTTTTAATATTTATATATAATTTATTTAAAATAAACGAATTTATATGATATTATATTTCTACAAAAATAAGATAATTTTTGTGATTTATGTTGTTATCTTGAACTAAATTTTTATATATAAAACTTAAAGTTTAAATTAAGATATAAAAATTATTATATTTATTATATAACTAAAACAAATTTGTATTAATAATTTTATATTTTTCTAAAATAATATAATTCTTATGTATTATGTTGTTATGTTGAAATTATAATTTCCTATTATAAAATTTAAAATTAAGATATAAAAATTATATTATTAATAATTAAATTTAAATCATCAAAAAAATATTTGAAAAGTTAATTTGTTGATTTGTCAACTTCTCCATGATCCTAGGTAATTTTGATCACTTATCATAATTTCTTTAATTTTGTTTTGTTATAGATTATATAATTAAAACTAATTTCTATTAAGAATATGATATTTTAGAAAATAAATTATTTTTATATATTATGTTGTTATCTTGAAAATATATTTTTTACTATAGAATTTGAAATTAACATGTAAGAAGTCTTTTCTATTATTTAAGAAGTGAATTTAATGTTTGATGGTTTGTCATATTTTCCATGATTTTAGGTAACTTTGATAATTATCATAATTTATATAATTTTATATATAATTTATTATATATTTAAAACAAAT